>JBAMBO010001782.1:0-102854 GCA_037044535.1 Lordiphosa magnipectinata | reverse complement strand
TGTATATCGAAATTAAGTTTAAATTGTTTTCAATCTCAGCTTGATTTCTTCTCTTCATCGTGCACAACCTTAATGGCATTATATTTAATAGAAACTTCACTGGTTTTCTTCAAAACATCCTGATAGGCTGCAGTTAGTGGCTTTTGAACCGCCTCCTCATATTTGTAGTCCTCATCCTACAAAATGTTCAATAAATAAAAAGCATAAAATGTGACAAATTCTACCTACCAAATCATAGGTACGATCTGCATCCAGTTCACCCTTATAAGCCACAAATGGCAATTTGATCATTGGCGGTTCCTTTGTTCTATCAATCTTCTTCAGCCATTCATCTGGTTGATTATACCATTCGGTAATCAGATTACAGGGCACATGACCCTCAGGCACAGCAAACTGACGTGCCACCACAAAGGCTTCAATGCTCGAATTGCGTGAAGCTGATGGCTTAAACAGGCACACATCCTTAAAGAAACGCTGCAGCTGTAAATACAGGCTACTAATATCGCCAGCTCGATAAATTTTGGCCACCAATGAGCCTCCAGTTTCAAGCACATATGTAGATATGCTCAGGGCGGAGAGCAGCAATTGACCCTGCATATAGGCATCCAGATCATGCATGCCAGTGACATCAGGTGCTCCATCACTAATGACCAGTTGCGCTTTTTGGCCACCAAAATATTCAATTATGGCATCAGCGGTGGATGCCTTTGTAATGTCCGCCCGCAATTGTTCTACACCTGCAATTGGAGCCATACCCTGCAGATCCACAGCTATGATCTTAACCAGTTCCCTTTCCTCAATTGAGCGTGGCTCGTACATATGTCTTGACAGCACCTGTGACCAGCTGCCAGGTGCCGCACACAAATCCACGGCTCGATTGACACCTAGAAAATTGAAGTTTTAATGTTGTATATAGGCCCCCCCGCCAGCTTACCATCGAACAGGTGGAATGTTTCCTCTGCCTGGAGCAATTTGAAGGCACTGCGTGCTCGCCAACCTTGCTGCTTGGCCAAGCGATAAAATATATCGCGCTTATCTTTAGATGTTCTGCCCATTTTTAAAAAAGGGTATTCGCATCAGCTGATGTGCAGTGTGGCCAAATTACCTTTTTTTCCCGTCATTTCTAACTTTTTTTAAAACCGTATTGCGTGAAACATTTGGAAACAGCGGGAAGCGGGAATTCTGGCGTTTTAAAAAATGATTTCGGCTTTTTTTCAGCTTTATTTTTATTTTGAAATCATTTGCAAAACTTATAGGCAAATTGTGAATTATCGAGAATTGTGATCGTGATCCCATGTGATTTGTGATTTGATTCTGTGAATGCTACATCTGGTGTGAAAAAAGCAAAACTGGCAACACTGCAACAACCAATCCAGTCATCACTGATTTTGCAGATTTTTTTTTTGCAAAAAAAACGGGTGAAAAGCAGTGCTGACAATTTGCCATTTTTCCGGCTAAAAAAGTGGCGTGTGTGCCAGTGAGGGACAGACAGAAAGAAGCAATTTTTATTTTTTTTTTTCATTATTTTTTAATATGGCCGTGGCCGTGCTCACAAATCCAAATTCCGCCGCCAAGCCAAGCACAAGCTCCACTGCGAGCGCAGAGTGGCCCAGCAGCAGAATGAGTTGGCAGACTCCAGTTCTTCCTCCAGTTCAGAGTCTTCTGGCGAGTCGCACTCCGGCCATGATCTGGGACAGCCTCCCAGAGGGATAGACGCCTGGAGCCTCGGTTGCCCACTTTATACTATATGCCCCATTGTCCCTATGCCCTGATGCACAATCGTTTGCCTTGGATCGATTACCTAAGGAGGATGAGGTGGAATTTTGGAAGCCTGGTGAACCCTTAAAGGTGCTTGAAGATGAGTTGGCAATTGAAATTGAAAAGGATTTGAAGGCGTTGAGTTTGGAAAAATAAATTTTTATTACAAAGACATAAATTGTTTCAGTTCTTGAACTTGTTTCTGCTGGGAATGTTGTAATAACCCAGCAAAACCCAAAGCGCTCTAAGAGCGCTATTAGAGCGCTCAAAAGGAGCAGTGAAGCGCTCAACTCTCCTTGTAACTAGTGCTATTTTTAACATTGCCATGTCATTGGATGTCAGCGCTACACTCTCACTGCGAAAAAAGCGCTTTAAAGCGCTCCGCTCGCAATGTAAAAAGAGCTCTAGAAAGCGCTACTCTGTCACTGCGAATAAAGCGCTTTAAAGCGCTCTGATCCCACTGTAGAAAGAGCTCTAGGAAGTGCTACACTGTCACTGCGGAAAAAGCGCTTTAAAGCGCTCCTCTTGCAATGTAAAAGGAGCTCTAGGAAGCGCTATGCTCCCAGAGTAAAAAGAGCTGTAAAAAGCGCTCCAAAAGAACATTTTTTATACAAAATTCAAATAAAATTTTCAATTCATTTCAATTTATTTATAACATAATTATAAGTTTTATTATTATTAGTATTTTAAGGTACGTTGAAAGTGGTATTATTAAGTAGTTTTAAGTTTAAGACTGCAGACATTTTTTATTAAGATGGGAAAACTTAATAACAAAGTCTTCTTCTTCAAGTTAAGGAACATTTTTTTTTTCAAATCTTAAATCACAGCAGGTCACTAAAATCCATACAATTATATTTCGAACATCTTTTATACAATTTTAATCAGAATTTGGATTTGCTGGATTTGATGCGTCTGAGGACAAAAGTATTTTTTTTTGTTGATAGGAATTCCTATAAATTTTGTTTTTCATAGAACGAAAGCCCTTCGCCATTTCCTTCGCATAGTCCTCTCGATTTGTGTTGTGAAATAACTGCTTTCTTGGAGCAGTATTTACAAGGAGAGTTGAGCGCTACAATTGAGCGCTTTTGTAGTGCTCGCAGTGGAGCGCTTCGAAAAAATTTGCTGGGAAGAGCAATCAATGTTGCTTGTTTTTATCCCTAACTTTTATTTTCCATCACTTGTGAAGTATTTCAGCAATTTCCACAATATTAGAACACTGGATTAAGCTTGAACTTCCTTTTTTACATTGCTGCAACTGACAAAAAAGAATGGGAATTGATATAATTGCATTTTAGCGGAATGTCAATTTTTCAACACCTCAATTTAAATGCCCAAAAAGTTTAAATCCTCCCTCCGCCCAATTAAAACGATAGTTTACCTGCTTTTACAGTTGTTAAATTAATAATTGCCCTAATGTTCCAGACTCCATCGTTCCAATTCGTCGCTAGGTACCCGTCGCTATTTTGCGCACATAGTTTTTCAAGCAACTAAAAATTTATGGAGAATGAGTATTAGAGAACAAATTTGAGCTGCCTCTCAATTTTGCCGGTGCTAAACAATAGTGCCCAAAAAGTTACTTTACAGAGCCATTAACAAGCCAAAAACACAGTCGTTAGAGCGAGACGGACGTATTAACAAATGTATCCAAAGAGCGTAAATGAGAGCGAACAGCTGACTAATTTCTAACAGAAGAAGGTGTCGACTGCGCAATCGTTCAGTCTAGAAATCTTAGTCTATGCTCGTAAGGTTGCTGCATACGCAGAGCAAACAACACACACACACACACACACTTACATAGCTGCGGAAGCAAATTTTAAGCAAAAAGTGAAAACTGCGCCTTTTTACTTAATAATTATTACCGGACAATCATAATCATGAATTTCCAGTACAAAGAGAAGCATGCATTTGAGAAGCGTCGCGCTGAGGCTGATAAAATTCGTCGCAAATATCCCGATAAAGTTTTAGTAATTGTTGAAAAGGTACAAAATTCGCGCATTGCTGAATTGTTTGAAAAGGGGTTTTTGGTACCATCGTATTTGACTGTGGGCCAATTTTATTTTCTTCTACGCAAACGCATCCAACTGCATCAAGGAGATGCACTCTTCTTCTTTGTGAACAAAACCATTCCACCAAACTCGGCTACCATGGGCGCCTTGTATCAGGAACACCACGATGAGGACTACTACCTTTACATGGCCTATTCCAATGAGAATGTCTTCGGTTCGGCCAATTAAATGCGACTTAACCAACCAACCAGCACCCTATACTACATGAAAATGCAACAAAAAAGAACATGAATACAATTGTTATGTGAAACTTATGACTGTGAGAGTATTTGAAATAAATGATTTAAATTATAAATTAAATAATAAAGTAATATTTTCTCAATTTTGTAAAACGAGATTCATATATAGAATACGCATTTGAATTAAAGGTTTTTAACCCATACTCAAATAATTTGGAAAAGTAGGGAGACGTACCTTTTGCATTTCTTCAAAACTGCGTGGAGGCGTTAATGCGGGGTTTACAATGCGTCACGGAGAGCCACATTTGAGTGTCACAGCGCAATGTGAACGAAAAATGCCTTGTCATAGAAATCACTTGGTTTCTCATACTTTCTGTTAAGCCAATGTGAACAATTTTGGATTGTGTCACAAATTGTCACAGAAACTTGAGTCACAGTGTGACGCAATATGTAAGGAATTAATTTCATCTAATATTAAAAATTTTAAAAGAGAAATTCAACTAAAATGTACAGATTTCATTGCAGCAATAATTCTAGAGCAAAAATTAATTTAGTTTACATTATATAGAGCCAAAAGTTCATCACATGTCGAAATCACAAAATTTCCTTCAGCTTAACTAAATATTGAAACTAGCCAATTGAGGTATTTTAAGCTTGTTTCAGCAACAATTCAGAATCTAAAGATTTTGACTGTAGAATTTTTTGCGGACCACATTTTAAGTATTTTTGTAGTGCTAGTTCTTTGAAATGCTTTTTTTTCAAGTTTTTGTAGCACTTTTGTTTTTTTTTTTATTGACTTTTAGCTATTTTTGTAGCCAGTTGCAGTGAACTGGTTCCACCTGAACTAACCAGTACTAAGGACTGCAAATAAAATTTTATCGATAACAATTATCTTAGCAGGTCTAATTTTTGCAAGGGTGTCAAAACCAGTTGTTCACAACCTGGAGAAGATTACACTGTGCCTGCTGCTATGAACACACAGCAGCAACATCATCATCCCAGTAACACAAATACTTACACATTCGGTTCCATTCCCAGTTTAAGCAAAGTCAGTAAATTCGTTACGTAGACCAGGTCCACAACAGTCACCAGCATGGCCCAATTAAAGAAACTCTATATGAGAACCAATGTCGAAGACTTGGAGAAGATGACCAACATTCCGGATTTGCGAGGCAAAAACATGAAAATGTAAGCTGACCCCCGCATTGCATTTGTGCTGACTGCTGTGAAATTCTAATTTTGGTTTTTTTTATTAGCTTGCTCAACACCGCCCGCAAACTTTTCATGACGGCCGAGGAGCATCGACTCGGTGGTGACGAGGAGTTGGCTTACATTAGCTATATGAAATACTTTAATTTGTTGACAGCCATACGAAAACAGTCCGACTATGCCCGTCACAGGGTGTCGGTGCGTGATGCTCTGGGCGACACCGAAACGAATCGTCGCATAATGGACACCCTGGAGGCAATTACCATTTCGCTGGAAGTGCGTTACGAGCAGCTGAATCAGGCCCAAACCGCCCTAATTAGACCGCCAGAACCAATTGGTGATATGGCCATAAGTAATGGCAAGCCAGCCTCGCCGACTCGACAATTTGTTCAATTGGGCATCATAAGTTGTGAGGAATTGTTTAAGCGTATGAAAGATAAAACTGTTTTGGTCATGGACTGCCGTAATAGTGAAGACTATGCGAAATCTCATCTCACCTACTATTGTGCTTTTAATGTGCCCGAAGAGTTAATAGCGCCAGGGTAAGAATTTGGTATAGAAGGATCGAAACGAAAAGTTAATTTATTTATTTTTACAGCATGTCTGCAGGAAAATTACAGGCTCGGCTCAGCAGCAGCGCTAAAGCCTCCTGGGCGTCGCGATCTGTCAAAGAATCTGTGGTTCTAATGGATTGGAACTCAAAGGATGCTCAACCAGGGGCCACTACAGCGATTGCCATACTTTTGGACATTTTAAAGAATGTAAGCCCTTAGAAAATGCTTTTCTCGTGTCGTCGCTTTAAAGCAAAAACCGCCTTAGTTAATTTCGAATAGATCCACAGTTTTTTTTGGGATTGTTTAATTTCTTTCATAGAATCGATTTTGTGAAAAACTAATCTTATTATGTCTTTTGATTACAACTGTAATCAAATTGTAAAATGGTCAGTCTTGTGATTTTTGAATTTCATCCAAATCGGTGGTTTATACTATATAACTTTCATCTAAATATGAGGGCGACCCGCAAAACTCATAAAATTGTAATCGTTTACACGACAATCTCGAAAGTTTTCCGAATTATACCCGAGTATAAATCTTTAAGTCCGATTGACAAAGTTATTCATCGTCACATTGGCCAACAAGCAAATCCTAGAGGAATCCTAATCGAAAGTTATTTTTCGCTTTGAAATGGGTTATAAGAACCAAATTCATGAGCAGACTCGCTTGACGCTAGCTGATAACCGTTGTTTTTTCTGTTCATGTTGTTGGACTGCTCCCAGCCTCAAATTTCGTGCCCACAGCTGGTCTAGACCGTCCATTGGGCATTTAGGCACATACTGGTTGAAAATGCCCTGAAAAATATATATATTTTACATTCAATCTTGCATTGTGAATGTATGGAAATTTGTATTGGGGCCCAAGTTATGGAGGTTTGATCGATTTGCAATTTAAAGAAAACGGGCGTTTTCTTGGTTCTCAGCAAATCCAACAATACAAATTCCATACGTGTAATGCGAGAATTTGCGAAAATCAAAACAACTAAACATGTTCTTCGTCAATTTTTATTTTTGTTCAGCGAGTCTTGTTCAGTTCAGCTTTAAACATATAATATTAACAATGATCGAGTTTAAGAGCTCTAATATTGATAACAAAACAGTTTTTCTCACTAAAATCCATTTTACGACCGAACATTTCTATGGCAGCTACAAGAAGTAGTCATCTGATCCGTTCGGTACCGAAATATTAGCAGCGCGCAATCAAAAGAAAACTCTGTGCAAAAGTTCAGCTCGATAGCTTCAAAACTGAGTGAGTAGTTCGCGTAGATACAGACAGAGGGACGGATAAAGCTTAGTCAACTCAGCTCGTCCTGCTGATCAAGAATATATATACTTAATGTGGTGGAAGATGACTCTTTCTATGCGTTGCACACTTCTGTGCAAAATTATAATACAATTTTCAAGTGTATAAAAAAAAAAATAGGGGAAAGCTAACTTCGGCTCGACCGAAGTTTATATTCCCTTGTAGCTTCTTTAATTTATATAAATTAAGGTTTTTCGTCGAACATTCTTAGCTGAGTTATTTTCCAAACTCAGCAATAGATGGCGCCACTACTTTGACCATTTGCTTGTCAGTTTTTATATGGCAGCTATACGATATATTCATCAGATTTGGATCAAACTCGTCAAAATTGTATGGAAACCGATAATATTTATAACTGGAAAGCTTAAAGACGCTACTATTGAAAACAAAAAAGTTTTTCTCACTAGAACTACTTTTTCAACTGATCGTTCCTATGGCAGCTATATGCTATAGTCATCCGATTTCAATTAAACTTAACAGAATTGAGTGGTAGCATATAGTTTTGATCAGTAACAAGTTTAAGAGCGATAGCATTGAAAACAAAAAAGTTTTTCCTACTAAGACTTTTTCTCTGAACTAACTTTTGTATGACAGCTATACTATATAAATGTCCGATTTTCATAAAACTTGGTGAAATTATGTAAAAGCATAGAAAACTTAGAAATACGAGGATTGGGGAAGTTTGCGTTGAAGACAAAAAAGTTTTTCTCACAAAAAATACTTTTTCGACCGATGGTTCCTATGGCAGCTATATGATATAGTCATCCGATCCGGCCGAATCCGACAAATGTATTTGTACCAAAAGGCTTCGTGCAAAGATTGGTTAAGATAGCTTTTAATCTGACGGAGGAGATAGCATAGAAACGGACGGACAGACGGACATGGCTATATGAACTCAGCTCGTCATGCTGATCAAGAATATATATACTTTACGTGGTCGGAGATGCTTCCTTCTATGCGTTACAAACATCTCGACAATTTTAAGGGTATAACAACAATGTATTAAGTAATCTCTGCGATGTTAACCCTTATGTGGGCAAATCTTAGTCGAAACCAGGTTTAAACCAAAACCTCCCCCGAAAACCTGAATCCCAAATTTTCCAACATTATAACCATCGGTAAATTTTGGTTTGAAACCGAAAATCGGATCTTCTCATTATTTTTTAAGGTTTGTAGCCCTCATTTGAAATACTTTTTTTTAACATTTCATAGATCAGGACTCGTTGAGACCAATGCTGAAATCCGTTTCGGTTCGATGCGGACCATGAACCGAAACTCCTTCATATGCAAAGGGTGATTTTCATGCTATTTGGGTTTTAAGCAGAGCGGGCAAACAAACGAAACGAAACGTTTCTGAATCGTTTCGTTTCTTTCTTTGCACAGAGCGAAACACTAACAAAACCCGATAAAATGCAACGGTAAAAAAATGAGTTCCGTTCAGTTTGCGTTCGTGAGAGCAAACTAAACGTAAAGCGAAATGCTCTCATCTTGTGAAGGGAACAAAGGGAATCGGAACGATATGCAACGAGGGCGAATAGTTCGGAAACGTTTGCTGCTCAATTTGTATACACTTTTTTTTTTTACTTCTTTGATTCTCTCAGCTTTGTTGTTTTTTGTTTTTTGTTTGTATTTTTAAGCTTAACTTCGGCAGGTTAAGTAGAACTAAAAGCCGATCATAACGCATACGATTCATTTGCATATATTTCATTCCCAAACGTTTCAAGGCAGCGCAGCTGTCGCGAGAACAATATTCCAATCGTTTCGTTTGCGCTCTTCGGCAATATAAAGTTAGTGGTTTCGTTTTCCCTGACTATAGTTACCGATACAAAACAAATGAATAGTTTCTTCTCTTTCGCGAACGGTTCGTTAAACGTTCCGTTTGTTTGCCCGCTCTGGTTTTAAGTGTACATTTTTTGACACCTCACGCGTGATTCCTAACATATGGCAAAGTCAAAAATGCCCATTTCATCTAGAATAGACTAACAAACGAATAGCGTTTGCAAATAATTGAAATGTATTTCGCAAATTACTTCCATTTTATGGACGTCATAAAATAATCTACCCACCCAACAGGCTATACAAGCTATTGTGAACAAATTTTGCACCAGTTTTACTTTATTGGACATTAATATACGACCACCTGAAAGATTTCTATGGTAAGAAACCATACAAAATACAACTGGTGCAAGAACTGAAGCCGGGTGACTTTTTTTTGTTTAATGATAGCTAGAAGAATACTTGATACATAGAACATAATCTATTTACAAATAGTTAACAAGAATTACTAATACTATACGGGGCTTAGACAGCACGGCAAAAGCCTGGGATAACAAATTAACACGCACCACAGGTAATGGGAGTGATCTGTCATCTTGCTGGGGAAACTAGCAGCGTGCAAATATTAGTAGGGGATAGTCTCAAGGGGACACTTAAGCCAAGTTGATGAGGCGGCCCGAGGGACGCCTTCCATTTACCCAGAGGTCTGAGGGATGTCGTCGTCGTTTAAGGCGTCTTCTAAGCCTGTTTGTAGCCAATTCAGATGCAAGTCTATTGGAGTGGGCCACCAGTCGGTCCTACTAGTATATATATTGATTTGGGCGCATAATGGCAAAACATCCAAAACGCGATATAAAGTTATATGCCTCACATACCAGGGAGCATCAGCAATGCGCTGTAGTACTTGGCTTATAGAAGATTCTAGTTTCTTGAGTATAGTGGAGCATGCCGTACCCCATAGCGGGATCTACCTGGTTCAGGAAGGCATAAAAAGAGAGTTGTAAACAAGGTTTTTGAAACGCAACGAAAGTCCGCTACAAGGCTTGAGAAGCCAATCAAGCTCCTTCCCCTTAGCTGCTACAGTAGCAGCTGCTCGTACCACATGGGCTTTCCAAGTCAGGCGGCGGTCCAATGTCACACCAAGATATTTAACCGCAGATTTCAAATATGGGACTCTTGACCCTAGAAGTCGCACTCGAACAACTTTCCCGCGTCTTAAAGCGAAGGTGCAGTGTTGGCTTTTTGAACGCCCAGCGGTTCGCCCAACTACCAAAGCCGTCCAGGAATGCAGATGTTCTTTTGCGGCTGTTGCTGGATGCAAGAAAAGCGGTATGGTCAGCGTACGTGGCGATTAAGGTGCGATGTGCAACTGGATACTGCAGATCCGAGTTGAAAAGAGAGTATAATACCGGTCCGAGAACACTACCCTGAGGTACCCCTGCGCCTCTCAGCTTAACCGTAAAACGGCGCCCTAGGAGAAAGGAGCGAATCAACAGATATTGTTCTGGAGGGAGGAGAGACTTAAGCTTGAATAGCAGGCCCTTGTGCCAAACGCGATCGAACGCCTGTCTTATGTCCAGAAAGACGGCAGAGCAATATTGCAGGTTCTCGAATGCCTTCAAAATGTGTAACGAGTCCTTTTGACCCGAAAACCAATGCAGGCTATGCTCAGGGTAGTCGAGGATCGTTCCAACAAATTTATATTGGACTTGCAATAACAACACAAGGAATTCTTTATTCTATCATTCACCAGCGACGTGGTTCACTTTATTGTTCACTCTGATGTTTCACTTTGATGTTTCACTTATAACTAGGGTACATGCGCATAAACCTATCTGAGGTATCCTTGCCAAATCGCAAGGTACGCCTCCTATCCGGCTCACCGCCGTGTTCGCAGGGTTTCGTTGGCCAAAGACACGCCGTGCACGTCCAAGCAATCGCTTGACTCGCAGGTTCGTCTATTCGGCACAACTCCCACGTACTGCCCCACTATCGTCCTACAAGGACTCAAAGGATACGCTGGCTAGTATGACCGCCTATAACGTCGAATCAGCGTTCGACACACAGGCTTTACGTGCGCGCAGCTACCTTTCTTGATGATCGTCGATATCCTTCCGCTAGGATATCCTGTATCTGGTTCAAGTCCTTCCACGAGGACTGTTCCGTATCCTTTGCAAGGATTCCGCACTCGATTTCCCGTCTGTAGTATTCTGGAATACTCCGTTTCGCCGCACTTATACTTTCACGATTCGTTCCGCACTCGCTTAGATCCCGATTCACATTGACTTCCTTCCATGCCGTCAGCGACCCCTTATATAGCCCTCCCGGGCTGTCTCCCGGTATCCCTCTAAGTACGGTTTCAGCCTTCTGATTGCCTAAACTATTGCCAAGCATTCCTTTTCTGTGGCCGAATAGCTTTTCTCCGCTTGGTTAAGCGTTCTACTTGAGTATGATATGACCTTTTCGCCCTCTTCTGTTTCTTGTGTTAGAACGGCCCCAATACCATAGTCGCTCGCATCTGTCTGTAGTATGAACATTCCTTCAAAATCGGGACACGTCAAAACCGGATCTGCAGTTAGTTTATTTTTTACCAATTCGAATGCCTTCTGATGCTCATCTGTCCATATCCATTTCACCTTTTTCTTTAACAACGAATGTAATGGTTGTACCATTGTTGCGAAGTCTGGGACAAATCTTCTGTACCATGATGCGACCCCTAAATATTGTCGTAGTTCCTTCACGTTAGCTGGTGGTTTCAGCTCCGCAATCGCTGCCACCTTTTCTGGATCCGTACATATGCCCTTTCCTGTTATCCGATGGCCGAGGTACTGCAATTCTTTTCTAAAGAATTGACATTTATCCGCATTTATCGATCACATTACGATCACAGCGGACTTCCAAGTGGTCGGTAAGTTTTGCAACCGTAACATCGCGTTGAATAGCATCAGCAGGAACAGGACTCCCACTTCAGGAAGTGCCTTGACAGTTTTGCCGTCAACATCGTCAATGTCCGGGGCCTTAGTGGACTTTAGCAGCCGTATCTGAATGAATATTCAGTTTTTTATCGAAAAATTCTTCAGCGACGCAGCTAATTTTTGGCTCAATGGGTACGTCAACAAACAGAATTGCCGAATTTGGTCTGAAGAGCAACCAGAGGCTTTTCAAACGCTACCATTGCACCCTGAAAAAATTACTTTTTGGAGTGGTTTGTAAGCCTGCGGCATCATTCAACCGTACTTCTTCAAAAAATAATGAAAAGCGCAACGTTAAAGTACAAAGTAACGTGGAAGGATTACTAATTGGTTTGCCAAATGGGAAGCAATGGACTTGTTTGACATGTGGTTTCAACAAGAAGATGCCACTTGCCATACGGCACGCGAAACCATGTACCAACTGAGAGGCGAGTCACGTTTTGGACCACTCCATTGGCCGCCAAGATCATGTGATTAGACAATATTTTGAGGGACTACGTGAAGTCTCTCTCATGTACAGGGACAAGCCAGTCACAATTGAAATGAATATCCAGTGAATATAGTGGTCCAACTCTTTTTTTTTACAGCACACACCTCATACAGCCCCGTTTAATCCACTATTCCTTACCATTTTCAGTGGGATCCAGATGTTACCTATCGTGCGCCCATTCAAATTCTGGACGGCGGCTATGAATACTTCATCATGATGTATCCAACGCATTGCACAAATCCCAGTGTGCAGGCACCGCAACAGAATAACAACGACATAGAAACGATCGATGATATTGAATATCCCTCAATACATGATATAACCATGAAAGAGGACATCACTTCCCGGGACTTTGAAGGCTCACGTCCTAACATTAATCGAGCCAGCAAACAGGCTGCCTTGCGCACCTACGAGTTGCAGCAACAACAGCATCCGCCCGCCAAACCCATTTATGAGATTGCGCGTGAACAGGCCGAGTTCCTGCAACGAGCCGAACATAATGATCAGCTACTGAAGGACGCTAATAAGAAATGGCAAACCATATTTGATTTAAAACGACTCGGAGCTGAAGGTGAAGCTTTAAGTAACTCTGATCAGGAGCTGCTCTACACCATACTTCAGCTGGAGGGGACAATGGAGGACTATGTAAGTGATTGATTGATTGATAATGCTTAAGTATCCAACATTTCTTTCTGTGTTTTTAGAAAGTAGAAAACAATCGCCTGCGTGATGAACTGAATCAGTATCATGTATTGAGGGATCAAGACCCAACAGCGACGGCTCCCATTGAAGCCGAGGCCACCAAACGCATAGAATCCAAAATTCAAGAACGTCAAATGCTTGATGAACAGCACGAACGTGAGCGATTGGAGCGTGAACGCCAGCTGGCCATTGCCCGTGAGGCTAAACGTCATTACAAGCCATCCAGCCCATCACCACCGACTGTTGAAGTTCCTACACCAACTTCTAAGACCACAACTGCAGTACAAACTCTTTCCGATAGCCTAGAAAGTTTACTCAAGATATCCAACGATGAAATGCCTGAAAAACCTATATTTGATCGGACCATAAAACCAAAGCCCAAGGCTGTGGAACCGACACGAGTGCGTGATTTCTCACCGGTTATAGGTCACAATGTGGTTAGTATTGTTTATTCATTAGGTCACACGTGCGCCTGTGTGGCCTATTAATAGTTCAACAGCGGAAATCAATAGAGCCACACGGAATGGTCACGTTTTGTAGACACCCGCCAGACATTGACATCCCCTGACTCAGTCAGTTGGTCGCTGTCCGCTGTACTCAAAGCATGTTCAAGCTAAAGCAACGTACAATTGCCATTAGCAAAAGCAAGAAGCAACCAAATGATTTCCGTAGCCAGTGTCAAGATACAACTACCCTTGGCATTCCCGGCTACTTACAGCATTTATAGCTCCATCTTTCCCCTCCGACGCGTAATGAAAAGCATTTTTAAATTTCAGCTAACTTCAAGACTTTTATTTTATTCTATATTCTTCTATCAACAGGGACGTGGCTTGACGGGCTTAAAGAATCTGGGCAATACTTGCTATATGAATAGCATTTTGCAGTGTTTGAGTAATACACCACCGTTGACAGAGTATTGCATATCGAACAAATATCAAGGATACATAAGTCGATCCAATAAAACCAATGGACAGGTAATTGAAGAGGTGGCTGCACTTATCAAAGAGCTGTGGAATGGAAATTACAAATGTGTGGCCAGTCGGGATTTGAGAGTAAGTAGATTTTTTGGACATAGTTCCTTGTTTCTTTTAAAATGGAATCATTGGTGTGTGGTCGTAAGCACTAGAACCTAAAGAACATACTGAAAACAGGTTCATAAAGATCGCTCGGTCATTTATTAATTTGCAAAATTTCTACATTCACAGTATGTCGTGGGTCAGTACCAGAAAATCTTCCGTGGCGTTGATCAACAGGATTCGCATGAATTTCTTACCATACTCATGGACTGGTTGCATTCCGATTTGCAAACCTTGAAAATGACGCCTACAAAGGATAAGCTAAGTCCTTCCGAAAAGGCTTGGCTGGATTTTACCAAATCTAAGGAGAGTCTCATATTGCATTTATTCTATGGCCAAATGAAGAGTACAGTGAAATGTGTCTACTGTCAATGTGAATCGGCTACATACGAATGCTTCTCGAATCTCAGCCTGGAGTTGCCGGCCAATTCGAAAGTTTGCCAACTGAGTCAGTGTATGGAAATGTATTTCAGTGGCGAGCGCATTCATGGTTGGAATTGTCCCAACTGTAAGACGAAACGGGATGCCATTAAAAAGTTGGATATATCGAAACTGCCACCCATATTGGTGGTGCATTTGAAGCGGTGAGTTAACGAGCATTGAGTTAATTGTGGAATTGTTGTGAACACATGTCTTGTTGCAGTTTCTACGCCGATCCTAGTGATAGTGGAGCCTACATCAAGAAGCAAAACTATTTGCGTTTTCCTTTGGAAAATCTGGAAATGACACCCTATATAGCGCGTGCCGCGCGTACTGACAAACCAAAATCCTATCAGTTATATGCCGTATCCAATCATTATGGCACCATGGAGGGTGGCCATTACACAGCCTTCTGCAAGAGCGCCAATTATGGACGTTGGTTCAAGTTCGATGATCAAATTGTTTCGGTGCTGGATCCGTCGAGTGTGGTGTCAAGTGCGGCGTATATTTTATTTTACACCTGGCTGCCAGCCTTAAGATTAAGTCAGTAACTTGTTGTACATTTGCCCATTATTTTTTGTTTGTTTTTGATCGCTTCTAAGTTCTAGTCGCATCAATCCGCTAGCTTTTTTTCTTGTTAGTTTGTTGTTTTTTTTTTTATTTTTAATTTTAACTACTACCAACTATTTTTTATTTGTAGATAATCTTCGGACTAATGGGCAAACATTAAGTGCATTACGTGTGTGTAAAACAAAGAGCAAAGTAACAAACATAGTTTAATATTATTATTATTATTATATATTTTACATACACACATATATTTTTAAACCAAATAAACGAAATGCAATTTCTATACATTAAGCAGGATATTACAAGATTTTTTACAATTTCTCGCATGACAGTTGATTGTACTCGGTGGTTCCATAAATACTCTCTGTAGACAGTTGATAAATACTGAATCCTTCAAAAAGAAGACTGAACAGCTTAGAAAAGGTAAAAGTTTATATGAGAAATGACAAAGCACCAGGATAAGACAGAGTCTCCTACGAGTTTTTTTAAAAACGCCCCCAACGAGCTGCTTGAAGAGTTGGTGATTATATACAATAGAGAACTTAATAGCAACTGTCTCGAAAAAAGTTTTATTAATAGTATTCAAAGAGTACTTGGAAGTACCTTTGCAACTTGAGCTCCCGACTGCTCCTGTGACATTACAGGAAGTCATAGAAATCGTCAAAGGCCTGAAAAATTCCAAAGCCCCTGGTGAGGATTTGCTTGATAACAGGACTCTAAAGATTCTGCCAACCAAGGCGCTGCTTTTTATGGTGCTGCTATACAACGCCATACTGAGAATTGGTCATTTTCCAGAACCATGGAAAAAAGCTCAGATCATCATGATCCCAAACTAGCCCAGACTCTTACAGACCGATAAGCCTTCTCCCCTCACTGTCCAAAATTTTTGAAAGGTGCATGCTGCGCAGAATTCTGCGGGACGATAGGATTAAAAAAGCAATTCCACCCTTCCAGTTCGGTTTTCGAAGGAGTCATGGAACCCCGGAGCAGCTCAATAGATTTGTAAACTTCATACTGGAAGGATTTGAAGCAAAGGAATATACAGTAGCTGTGTTTCTTGATGTGAAACAGGACTTCGACAGAGTTTGGCATGATGGGCTGCTGTACAAAATGAAATCGCTGCTCTCACCTCAATTGTACCTGCTTGTTAAGAGCTTTCTGACTGGAAGGACCTTCGCGGTTGTCCAAAAGGGAGAAGCATCAGAGACAAAGCTAATCAGCGCTGTTGTCCCACAAGGAAGTGTCCTAGGCCCAACGCTCTACACCCTTTTCACTCACGATATGCCATCTAACCAAAATCCCCAAATCGTTGACAGAAACGATTTCATGGTCGCCGCCTTTGCAGACGACACAGCTCTATTGGCAAGGGGATCCCTGCATATATTCCGCTACTGACACCATGCAAGAGTATCTAGTAAGAATCGGAAATTTGTGCTCCAATTGGAATATAGGACTAAACCTTTCAAAGTGTGCCAGTGTTACCTACACGCTGAGAATAGACGATTGCCCGGGAGCTGTTGGATCACCTTGCAGGATACCGATACCTGGGAGTTTTTCTTGACCGAAGGCTTACCTTCAAGTCGCACATAAACGGTCTGGTCAAATCAATACACAAAAGATGAGCTGGCTGCTGAACTCCAGGAGCAAACTGTCTCTAAAAAACAAGGTACTAATTTATAAAAGCATTCTCGCACCTGCATGGAGGTACGGACTACAGGTGTACGGTATAGCAGCAAAGTCGCACCTAGATCGCATAAGGATTCTGCAGGCCAAAATCCTAAGACGCATAACCGGGGCTCATTGGTACATGAGGACGAGAATAATTGAGGAAAACCTTAAAGTCGCTAAGGTTATTAACAAGCAGGCCAGAGACTACACAGAAAGACTAACTGCTCACCCAAACCACCTCGCTAGGAAACTACTGCGACCACGAAGGAAGCAAGGCCGGAAAAAGAAATGAAGACTGAAAAGATTCCACCCTAAGGACCTTTCTAAAAGGGAAATCTAAAAAACACGCAATCTCAAACTAAAACATCGAATCTCAATAACAAAACAAAACAGTATAAATATTTTGTAAGAAAGCTCAACTCACAAACCGTAATACACAATAACACGAATATCTAAATAGAAGATAACTAAAGCAGGACCAAAATGTATAAGCGTTAAATTAGGTTAAGGAGCCAGAAAAAGGTACCAAAAAACTAATAATAATAAATGCTTTAAAAAAATAAAAAAAAATAAATTTAATTGTATAATCTTCCCAATTCGTAAAAAGGAAGATATAAATAATCCAGTGAACTATCCGTGGTATATCTTTTATGAACTGTGCAGCGAAGCTTCTATTTTTTTTAAATTTTTGTTTAAGTTTCAATCTGCTAAGGCAATGCAAGCGCAACTACATTCATTTTATAAGTCAAGTCCCAGTTGGCATCAGAATCCAGCAATCCGAGTTTCCTGGTACCTGCGATTCAATTTGGATGCCGCAAATTAGAGAAGATAAATCTGTTAAAATACGAAACTAGCATTCGAGAGGAAGTCGTCCAACAAGCCAAGTGGATGCCATCAGTGTAGTTTTATATGGAGAGGAAAAATTGTACTATAAATTTTGATGTTGCCTCTACGAGACCTGAAAAACGAATGAAAATTCCTATGTGTTAACTTAAAGATATGACAAGACCACAAAACAAAAGCCTTCTAGGCCATAACAAGTCTACATATATCTACAATTTGAATTTCTGCTTCTTCTAAATTTAACTTAAACTGCCAAAAACTTTTGGTACATCCACTCGGGGACTCCAATTTCGATAATCTATTTGGGTGGCTGCCTCATATTCCTGAGCACTAGGCAATCTACTGTCAAATCATCTTTAAACATGGTCTGACGACGAAATTGATCGAGAAAAGCATTTCGTCTTCTCAGCTTATCGTATTGGGTCATGGCACGAGTGAAGAGCGAACTGATGCCCGTGTGATTGGCCATCATTAGACCGGACACCTTATGGGCTGTCTGCACATAAGGAGATCTACGAGACAGCGCCACAGGGTATAAATTGTGCCAGTTTACGTACGCGTATGCGTTTGCAAAGATTTATGCACTTGACTGGGGGATCCACTTCGCCTTGAATGATATTCAGTATGGAAATGAAACAATGCCGATTCTGTTTGTCCGCTGTGGCGGAGGAGACCATCATATTTTTGTGTTGCAATAGACGTCGCATCACATCCAAAACGGTAGTTTTGCGCACATTGGTTATGGTCTCTTGATCTGTAATGAGAGGTGTGTATCCACAGTCATCAGAAAGTGCAATTGCGGCGTTGGTATTAGCGGTGCCGTCAATCCTATCCTAATTATTATTCATATACGATGGATATCTCAATGTGGTAGTGCTCACGCTCATTATGGTGGATAACAAATTATTGATCTGTGTAAAAGTGGGAGTTTTGAGAGCCGTATTATCCAGTACCACAACAACGTCGGCACATTTGGTAAGCCTCTTTAGAGTTAGTATCGAGTTGTATGGTTGCACCACAACATCACTAATCTCATCCTGATTGGGAAACACACTTATAAGTTTGTATCAATTTCTTGGGAAAACGATCTGATAAACGTTCTAGAACATAGGAGCCCATGCCAGAACCAGTACCACCGGCAATGGAATGACAGAGTACAAAATCTTCTAGGGAATCACTGCCTTCAGCTTCACGATCGAGTATATCAAAAACCTCTTCCTGAACACGTTCACCTTAACTAAAGCCAGAGGCCCAATTATTACCAGCGCCGCCTCCATGTTTGGATAGAAAAACATTCTCTGGATTGTGGAGCTTGGCATATTGCGAACTCATTATGTTGTGTATGACCCTTGTGTATGACTCTGGGTATAGAATGATTATTATCGGCCTGATAGAAGAATACATCCTTACGATCCTGTCCGTCGGTGTCAAAATCTTCCAAGACGCCATCGGGTGAGATGCCATGCTCCAGGCACAATCTCTTCCAGAATTCAAAGCCAATTTGATTGCCGCATTGGCCTAATTGCAAAGTAATTATTTCACTGGGCATAGTTTTAACGTTCTGCTGTTGCTTTTCTCTTCACATAACGGTTCATACGGTTCTAATGAGTATACTTACGACCACAGGCTAACAATGTGGGTAGAAAAGCACTACAAACGCGGATACTCGACGGTTGACAACATTATCAACTTGGCCTCCATTGTACGAATCAAGTTTGAGGAGAAGAAAAAAGTCTATGCTTACTTTGTTGATTTCAAGGCTGCGTTTGACCGAGTAACTCGTCAGCTTCTTATATATATAAGCTACAACGAAAAGGTGTGTCCAGTAAAATGATACGGATTATTGGAAAAAATATACTCGCAAACGAACTGAGCTGCTTGGACAGGAGACGAACTCTCGGAGCGGTTTCAAACAATGAACGGAGTGAAATAAGGATGCTATTTGCGCTGTACTTGGATGATCTTCACGAGCACATAGGAGGTGGCCTGTACATTGAGAACACCAACATAAGGCTGTTATTGTATGCAGACGATATTGTCTGATGTCTAATGATTGGAAAACTGGAGTTATGCTGCACACTATGAGGCATGGTAGTGAATAAAGCAAAGTCCAAGATCATGGTATTTCGAAAAAGAGGCAGACTGTCAGCATTGGAAAATTTGACATTTCAGGCAGAGCAGGTGAAGGTAGTACACGAGTACAAATACCCTGGAGTTGTTTTGACGAAAACAATTGAGCTTCAAAAAACATATGGCAGCAAGAACGAGAGAAGCGAAGGCGAGTATAAACTCAGTGTGGGCCAAAATTTTTAAACAAAGAAACTTTAAATTTACCTGCAAAATGGAAAATATTCAACGCTAACAGCAGAACGGTGTAGTCTTATGGAGCTCAAATATGGGGAGGAGAAAGAGGCGACGAGGCGGATCAATTACAGCGATATTTCATTAAGAGGATACAAAGCAAAAGATGGCATACGAATACCCCTAATTAAAAGGTCACCACGTTTAATTTGTACAGACCAAAGGGTAAAACATATTGTACATACCACAATAATTAGATTCTATTAAAAATATTTGATCAAAACTATTGTTTCATTCCATTTTTAGCAATTTTAAATCGCAGCAGGAAAGTATGCTCTTAATTTTCAATAACACTTGTTTTTCAGCCAAAAAGACCCATTTCTACTGAAACTAGTTTAAATGCATTTTGGATGGTGATCTTAAAAATCGATTTCAATCAAAATTTCAAAATTTTTTCATGGCAACGTTTTTTAAATATGAATTTTTTTTTCATTTTTTCGGTAGGTGCTCTTACATTTTATGCCATATTTCATTTTATACTGGTCAGATGGAGTCAAGAAAGATATGAATCGAAAGGTAATTGAATGGTCAATAATCGCACAGAATACTATTTTCACATCGGTTAAGTAGTTTAAATAGAATAATCAAAAATATTTCAAAAAAATCGATATTTTGCTCGAAAATGCAAGAAATTTAATTTTCAACCGCCTAGGAAAAATATAAAAAAATTCAGAAAAACTACAGAAATTTATGTAGAGGTGGGCGCGTGAGCGACTTTTAAGCGAATTTTGCTAATATAAGAAAAACCTAATTTTCTCAAAAACTGTTCAGACGATTTTGATGATATATGCATCAAAATGCTTGGAAAATTAATGCTAATCGTTGGCACTAACGTGCATTGTGGGCCATTGTCTGGGGGCAAAAATAATAGCGTCGATTTTCGACTGCCGCTTGCTCCAGTTCCAATGACTGGTTCCGGTTCGCAAGATCGCGCCACTCTTATCAGTGGAAAATATGAAGACGAGGAGACGTTTTTCACAAAAACGGATCACACGATTTAGCTCCAAATTGGTAGACACACTCTTGAATATCTCTGTTATAAGCTAGTATACCGTGCAATGTGGGCCATTATCTTGGAGCTTAGCAGTTGGCACATAATTATGGATGTCATTTTTTGAAGGTTTTTTGTATGGGACTTTTGTGAGGTTGGTTCACTGATAAGCGTTTATCTCAAAAACTGTTCAGACGATTGAGCTGAAATTTTCAGAGTATATTCTTGAATATGTGAATATATCGGGACATAATCTGAGAGAGGAGATATAGCGCAATATGTGTGGAGCCGATTTTTAGGTGTCAAATTTTTACTACCTGTAATGCTCAAACCTACCCACAGGTCAATAAAAATAGTAGCTCTTGCATTTCTGAAAAATTTTGCATATACAGATCTTTATTTTTTTGTATAAATAGAGAGAAATTAAAAAAATAAAAAATTTTAAAATGTTCCATATTCCATCCATATCCGACGCTATTTTGACGCACATATTTATATTCATGATCTGAAGCCAAACATCTATCCCCTCTATCTATTGCCGCCCATGTTAGTGTGAACAAGTTCCGAACCAGTTCTCTGGGCCGCATATCCAATGTTTTGGTGTTGGTTGACGGTCACACTGGCCCGGCCGTGTACCACGTATTTAGAATCCCAATCAACAACAAAATCTCGGCATCGACACCTGTAACGCAAGCAATAATGCCAATTGTTGTTGCTTAATTAGCCAGTTCAATTTAGTCTTAGGCATAAAGTTTAAAATTCTAGAATCATGAGCCTTCCAGAACGCAGTCGCTTTGTTGTCTACGCCGTTGGCATATTTGTTTGTTACTTTCTCTATGGAATTGTGCAGGAGAAGTTGACGCGGGGGCGTTATGGTGACCAAGTGCAGACGGATGGTAGCATAGGCGAGCGTTTCACTTATGCCTTGGCCTTGGTCTGGGTGCAGTGCGCTTGCAATTATTTATTTGCCAAAGGTGAGTGGAGTGGAGTTCTTTGCCTTTAACTTTGTTTTTACCTCAGTTTTGTTTAGTTTTGTTGGCTGTGCGTCCCCAGAAGGAGGATACCACCCATACCGGCTATTATGCTGTAAGCTCATTGACCTATCTGCTTGCCATGGTTTCCACTAATATGGCAATGCGTTGGGTGCCTTATCCTACGGCTGTGGTGGGCAAAGCGGCCAAGCCCATACCGGTAATGATTTTGGGTGTGCTCATAGGACGTAAATCGTACAGCTGGACACGTTATGCTTGTGTGCTAACCATAGTACTGGGTGTTATCCTTTTTATGTACAAGGAGAGCAAGGTTTCCAATCTGCCCACAGAGACCACAATGCTGGGTGAGGTGCTGCTTTTTCTAAGCTTATCAATGGATGGCCTTACGGGTGCGGTGCAGGAACGCATACGGGCAGCCAGTGCACCCTCGGGCCAGCAAATGATGTTGGCCATGAATTTCTGGAGCTCGCTTATGCTGGGCCTGGCCATGCTGTTGACGGGTGAGTCCTTCGACGGTGTAAACTAACAGACAGATTTGACTTTGCTCTCTCTCAACAGGTGAAGGTCAGGACTTTATTATGTTTGCCATTCGTCATCCCGAGGCGTGGACCCATTTGGCCTTGATTTCACTATGCGGTGCCTTGGGTCAATTCTTTATTTTCCTCATGGTGGCCAATTTTGGTCCTTTGGCCTGTTCCGTAGTCACCACCACACGCAAATTCTTTACAGTCCTGTGTTCGGTCTTGCTATTTGGCAATGTTCTCATTGCCCGCCAATGGCTGGGTGCGGTATTAGTATTCGCAGCTCTCTTTGTGGACATGTTGTTTGGCAAAAAGCAACCGGCGGCGGCGGCGGCCACAAAGAAATTGCCAACGGGCGAAGGCAAACGTAGCGAAGAGCAAAAGAAAATGATTTCTTAAAACTAGAGAATTTATTAGTCCATCCTACTTAGCTTTAGCTGCAGCTACTGCGCTCTGTTCTGGAACTGCAAACCGTACAAAATGTCAATTTATTTGTATTAGTTTTATTGTGTATGAATCGTATCGCTTAACACAAACACTCCATTCGATTTGTTTTATTTGAGAAACATTTTTAAAATTTAAATTAAATTTTAAGTGTGATTTAGGTTACCGAATAAACATTGTGAAAGAGTCTTGAAGAATACTTGTTGAGTTTTAATCATTTAATTTGATTGCAAACAAACTCGAAACTTTTTTTCCAAATGTTTAAGATAGCTGATTTTGGGCTTCTTTGAAAAATTGAACTGGAAAAGGGTTGGTTTATCATTTATATTTACGATTCCACTTAAAAATTGGCAGCATTGAAACTTGTTTCTTAAGTGGTGTTAGTATTTTTATACCCGTTACTCGTAGAGTAAAAGGGTCTACTAAAGTCGTGCAAATGTATGTAACAGGCAGAAGGAATCATTTCCGACCATATAAAGTATATATATTCTTGATCAGCATCAACAGCCGAGTCGATATAGCCATGTCCGTCTGTCCGTCTGTCTGTATGAACACCTAGATCTCAGAGACTAGAAGAGCTAGAGCAACCAAATTTGAAATGTAGACTCCTATTGTCTGCACGCAGATCAAGTTTATTTTCAATTTTTGCCACGCCCCCTCACGCCCCCGCAATTTGGAAAAAACGTCATATCTCCTACAGTTTTGATGATAGATGGTTCGTACTTTCTAGAGATATCTAGTACTTAAAATTATTTATCGATTTGCTGAAGGAATGATATAGATCGGATGAACGATACTCAAGTTATGAGCAAAAAACGATCAGTTAACACCCACCACCCACCCCACTCATAACCTAAGCATTGCGTTCAGCAGCAATCTTAGTGAGAGAGAGAGAGAGACGAGTTAAAAAATGTTGCATACTTTTCGGCTGACCCACCTCAGGCATACAGTAAGGCTATTAAACATTTGTTTCCATGAGTAACGGGTATATCGAAGTCGGTTAGAGCCGACTTTAACTTACGCTCTCGTTACTTGTAATTCCAGGCACAAGTTACAACCGAAAGATATTTCGGTTCCGGTTCAGTTAGTGTTATTCTTACCATACTCTGTGCACTTAAATATGGTCTCGCACAACCATTTCCAGCACAGAGATGCGCATAGAGTTCGAGACTCCGGCCAGTTTGGCGACGAATGCTCAATCCCAATAACTACAGCCACTACAGGAACAACATTACGTAGGGAAACTAAAATAGCAGTCGCCTGTACAGCCGGCATTTGACAGCGAACATACATTTGCCCACCGTAAGCAGTATAAGCTCCATATTTTTTAACCTATCTACAAAAATTTTCTAATTGATTGGGGTTCAGTCATAGCGCTCATTCCGATATCATTACCAAAATAAAGTCCTCATTTGGGCAAAGTAAAGTCCTCATCGAGGCAAAGCAAAGTCCTAATCGAAGCAAAGTCCTAATCGAGGTAAAGTGAAGTCCTCATAGAGCCAAGTAAGCCCTCAATCGAAGCAAAGCAAAGCCCTCAATCTATCGAGGCACATTGAATCCCTCAATCAAAGCACCAGTTCTATCAAGCCAACTCCAACAGCTCATCCACAGCGAGCCACAAATGATCTGCTCCCAGAATCTGCAAAATTGAACTCCCCATAGAATTGTCACCGCCGATACCGTTGCCACCGATGTCGTCGTCACGAATGCCAGCACCATATTCTACAGGATCAACTTCGCTTCCTTCTCTATCTAATGACCAGCACTAATATTCTACAGCAGGCATGCCCAAAAGCAGCATACGACAATGCACTCACCAATACTCACAAAGAAAAGCACCAATACCAATACTGAAATTGTTGTTGGTCAGTTTTGCTTGCGCTCGCAAACACCAATCAAAGAAGGGAAGAAAAACGGTCTTTGTTCTACGCGTCACATACACACGAAATCGTTAGCATATGTGTCGTTTTGAATGCCTTGCGCCCTGCATGTATACGATCATTGATTTCCTATGTTCGGTGCAATTACCATAACAAAACGTACCCAAATAGTATACGGCTGGGCATCGCTGTTCTACTGGATCAACTTCGCTTTCTTCTCTATCTGATGAATTGACTAGGGGGTGTAGATTTGGCGGTACCAAGTGTGACCGCACACAATCTCTGGCTAAAATACCACACACTCACATCATACACACACACAGTTGGTCAAATTGAATACTCCTATCTCGCAGAAATGGACGCCGATTCGAGCTTGTTCAGTTTGTAAAATATAAGTTTATTAAATTAATTAAATAAGCACAAGACACATCATCATCTCTATACGAGTTTCATTTTTTAGCTGCAAGAAATGAATTCGCGAAAGGCAACAGAGCTATTGGCGTGTGCTTATATTGCGTTGAGGGTGCTGGACGAAGATGAAGATGATGATGATCCCAAGCAGCCACTTTCGATCAGCTCTTTTGTTGGGAGAAAGTAGACGGCGACTTTTCGTGTGCCCAATTCACCTGGCGATAGACTATCAGTGACACTGCGCTATTGGGCTTCAGAATCCAGCATGACATCCCTCTCATACAAGCTTAGAATGTCAAAGGCAACAATATGTGGAATAATTCCGAAAACAGCATCGCATGCATTAAAAAAGTATTGGATACGAGTAATTAAATATGTTTATTTATTTGATATGTGTATATTGAAGTAGGAGTGGTAGCACTTAATGCCAAAGTAAGCATCTTTAAGATCCTCCAGAATCTCATACTTTTAAAGAGATTCTCCTCTCCTTCAAATTGTTCAAATTCATCCAATTGACTTGAATGTGCGGCTTGAGTAGCAGCGGTTGGCCGTGTAGCTTGAGTTGCCTCACATTACCAAGTAGGACCTTCTCCTGCATGTTTGTTAACACCCTGTTAACACCTATTAGGAACTCCAAAGCCAAGTCCAGATGCTCATCTTCGAATCAAGCGCCCCAAAGTCTGCAAAAATATCAATTACATGCTGGCTGCATTTGTATTGAATTGCAAACTCATACGAAATGTGTTTCGCAAGCTGTTCCACTTGTCGACAGCGTCTTTCTTGGTGACGCCAAGTTGATCGGCAACGCTGCTCCAGCTAGACTCCTTGGCATCGCGATTTTTATAATTGACGCTGGTCATGTTTCAGAGGCATTTCGACTCTTCGACGGCTTCAATAAGCTTAGGGATCATATCGGCATTCCACTGCATGGCCACACGGCGGTCGCGAATATTAATTTTTGCTTTATTCATTTTTTTCGATCATTCTTTTTGGGATTGTTGTTGTTATTGTATTGTGGATCTGGCTCAGTGCTCATAAACTCACCCAATGCTCACTTTTGTGCGCAATGTGACCACTGTGACGACAACAAGAAGTGTTCACATCAAAAGTACTCATTTGGCTGGCCACAGCGCTGTGACCAGCAATTTCTGTGCCGCTAATGTGAACACTTTTGACTTCTAAGTACTTTGGGCACAGAGGGTCACAGACGACATGGGCACAGTGTGACGCTATGCAAACCTAGCCTAAAGCCGCTGGAAAAACCTACGGAATACTAAGACAGATTTTGTTGACTAAATGTTATTTGCCGACTAATCTCAGGCTCCTTATTGCAAACCAGTACTTGACACCCGCTCTTTGTTATAGAATTGAAATATTCGGAAACTGTGACGCTGCTTCTCAGAGACGACTTAATGTAAAGTTTAATAACATTGCAAGGTATGTGTATAATAAGAAAAGAACTGACCACATTACATGCTTTGCCAGACACATATATGACCTTGATTTTAAGACTTGGACTGATTATAGATCTCTGCTACTATTATATAAGATAATATACACTAGACAACCATCAATATGACAAAATAAGCAACAAAATTGGCGATTTCGAGCGAAAGATTCTTTGGAGGATTTATGGACCTTTAAAAGTTGGCGATAAATTTCACATCCGAAAGAACTGCGAACTGTATGAGCTCTATGGGGACACCAGCATAGCCAAGCGCATGAAACAACAGCGGCTGCGCTGGATAGACATGTTATCCGTATGGATAAACAAGCTCCTGCAGGAATGGTGTACAATTTCAAGAAGAAAGACATTGGGAGAACAGGCACGAGGGGAGGACAGTAACTGAGATGGGAAGACCAGGTGCGGAAAGACGTTGCCAACCTTGGTGTGAACAACTGGTGCCAGCTCGCACGAAACAAAAGCGACTGGCGGGCATTTATAGCAGCGGCCGAGACCGTCAAGCGGTAAGGGCCGGTAAGCCTACGTTGAGTTCCGCGGTAGAAACTCAATGTATAGGAAATTGAAGCAAGGAGTTCCGCAAGGAGGAGTTTTATCGCCACTCCTCTTCAATTTCTACATCTCTACGATCACACCACCCCCCCCTGAGCTAAAACTGATTAGCTATGCGGATGTCTGCACCATCTTAGGATCGGATCGGGACCACCGCAAGGTAGTTGAGAGTTTAAACTCCTACCTCCCGACAGTCACCTCATTCTTCTCAGCTAGAAACCTCACCATCTCACCTGAGAAGTCCACTTCCACCATTTTCACCACCTGATCAAAAATAGTGAACACCCAACTCGATGTCACCGTGGACGGAGTAAAGATACCCACGAATAAGTACCCAAAGATTCTGGGGGTGACTTTCGATAATCTCTTCTTCTTCGCCAAGCATACTGAAAACACAGCTCGCAAGATAAGAGACAGAAATCGGGCACTAAAGGCCATCTCAGGCAGTTCATGGGGGAAAGAGAAGGAAACGCTACTTACAACCTACAAGGCCATAGGGAGAACCCTCGCAGATTATGCAGCCCCGGCATGGTCTCCTGCCATCAGTGAGACGCAAAGGGACCAGAATCCAGTGACTCAGAACTGTCACTGGATGTCATTCAATGACACATGAGGACCATCTCCACGAGGAAGTCCAAATGCTGGGTGTCAAAGACCATTGCAGAATGCTAGGCAAACAATTTCTTGCCAGCAGCCTAGTGGTAGAACATCCGAACCACCCCTCTCACTCTCGGTTCCCCTTCCCCCCCACGCACCAGCAGGCAAGATCTACGGATCCTCACGCCTGCGATCAGACAGCTGACAAACAACGCCAACACCCTGTCGGCTGCTGATGCCATAAACGTGAGGGAAGAAATCCACAGGCAAACAGTGAACACAGCAGTCAATGGTCTCAAGAGCAACATAGTGCTCGGCGGTCGCCCACCACACATCAGCACGTCGGAAAAACGACTGCCACGGACCACACGCACGACTCTTGCCCAACTCAGGTCAGGGTACTCATGCTCTCTAAGCAGCTACCTAGCCAGGATAGACCCCGAGGTAGCAGACTGCAAAGGAAGCTCTCATGACACACGCCATCTGTTCAACTGCCCTAATGCTCCCACAAACCTCACACCGCAAGACCTGTGGACGCACCCCATCGAGTGCGCTACCTTCCTGGGCCTGGACCCAGAAGATTTGACATACCCACTATCCACTATATAA
This sequence comes from Lordiphosa magnipectinata, assembly GCA_037044535.1. Taxonomy (NCBI): domain Eukaryota; kingdom Metazoa; phylum Arthropoda; class Insecta; order Diptera; family Drosophilidae; genus Lordiphosa; species Lordiphosa magnipectinata. Next base: position 74,449 of record JBAMBO010001782.1, on the reverse strand, counting down.
ATCCCACTCTCTATACAACACCCCTTTCTTATTCAAAACCTAACTTTAACTTTCTTTCTCTCCCTTCCCTACGTACAACCCGCAAACCACAAAGCCGTTACAACAACAACAACCGTCAAACGGTTGTGATACAAATATCGGGCCAAAAATGAAGAGAGAAGAAGACGATAGACACACTGTTTATAGAATGATCGAGAGTAGGCAGACAGGTACAGATTAACAGAGAGACGAACGAAGAAAGGCGTTATAAATAAAATGGACAGAACAAACCCTCATTGACATTGTAAATAGTAAGCCGTATGTAAATGAAAACTCGTGTAAATAAAAGCCCGAAAGCCCGAGTAAAACAGTTTTTTTCAGATTGTTAGTACTAAATTCTCAAGAAACTAGGCTTCTCAGCTGAGAAATCACACAAGTTAAATTCGGTTCCCAAGGCAAAAACTTAAAAATGGAAAACAATGAACAAAAATTTCTATATATAAACTAACTCAACCGACTTGCTTACGTTGAATTAATGTCAGTTTAATGAGGCTTCAATTGTTAATTGTTAAATTTATAAACGATAAAGTAATTTAGATGCTTGATAGTGCTCTCACACGTGAATCTCATAAATGTTAAATTGGGTTTAGTTTCATATTCAATTGAGACTGATCACTATGCAAATCAAGTTATTGATTTTCAAAATATTTCTCACATTTTGTTTGATAGCTAACCCAAAAGTGAATGTAAGTTTAGTAACAAAGTCACAGTTTAACACAAAAATAAACTAATTTGTCTCGTTTTTAAGGACGCTGCCATGTGCAAATTCACAAATTATGTCTGCGAGAATTATAATAAGTCGTGGATTGTCATCAATCAATGTCGACTAAAGGCGGTTAAACGTGATCGAGTTCTCCTAAATATGAATATAACCATATTACATGCGGCCAATGATATAAGGGTACATGGACAGGTTTTTAAGAGAGCCAACGGCTATAAGCCTTGGCTATTCAATGTTACCATTGATGCATGTCGTTTTGTCCGTAAGCCATATGATCCGGTGTCGATTCTGGTGTTTGGTTTATTTAAACAATATTCAAATATAAATCATACGTGTCCCTATGTGGTGAGTTGTATTATTATATGTTTAGAATGATTGAAATTTATATCATATTTCTAGGGTCCACAAATTGTCAAGGATTTTTATTTGAAACCTGATGCGATGCGTCTTCCTTTGCCTTCTGGTGATTATTTATTGGTCTTAAATTGGTATTTTGATAAGAAACTACAATTTGCTACAAAAGAATATTTTGAATTTGTGGAGGATTTGTAGTATGTAAAATATTTGAATAAAGCTATCGATAAGTCTTCACAGAAATGTTGCTAAATTATCGAAACCAGTGTGACCGACGGCGGCGCTTAAGAACTGAACTAGTTAAAAACTGAACACTCAGTCCTGCCGAGTGCTGTTAACTCTGCTCGGCAATTTAAATTTAGTTTATTTTTTTATTACATGTCGTTGCAATGTTTAAATTTTAGTTAATAAACGTGAAAAAACGGCACCGCGTCGGTTAAAATACGCCATACGAGTTGATAAAGTGTTATATGTAAATTAAAGCTATTTATAAGCTAAATGTGGTGAATCAAGTGATAAAAGTGTTTTGCAAAATTTATAAATTAAAAGAAAAAGGCTGCTGCTTCTGTTGTTGCTGCTGCTCATTTACATAAAACAAATACCAAATATTTTCTTATTGGGTGAGTTTTTTGTTGTTGTTGCTGTTGTTGTTGCAGCCAGCTGTTTAGTGTGTGTATTGGCAACAGTGCCCCCTAATGACGTTTATTTGTGTGTATGACTGTGAGAGATGGTTTAATTTTAGCCCCCAAATCTGTTGTATCGAAAGTGTGAGTGTTGTGGGAGGGTGACATTAAAATATAGTATATAATTTTTCAATTATTTGTTTGATAAAATTTGATTTGTTTGTCAAAAACTTTGACACACACACACGCACACAGAGAGAGGGAGAAAGAGAGCGAGAGCGTGCTGCAGCCACCCCCGTCTGGCAGGCGCTTAAAATGGTGGTGGATACCGTTAACATTTTGCCGGTTGTTATTGTTGTTGCCGTTGTGTGACGTAAACTAGAAAAATTAAATACAGAAGCCGGCCAAATGCCTGCCAAAATTATATAAAATATATGTGAATTTTTTTGTGGGAATTTCATTTTCCCCCTTATCACTAAGCTGGCCAGTGATTTATGCTTTTCACACAAAATATAAATATTAGCAACCTTTCAAAGATAGTGACGCCTTATCGTCACTTGCACACAATAAAATAAAGCAACAGACAAAATAAAAAATGCCAAGCAAAACAAAAGAGCACAGTCGTCGCGACATGTGTACAAATCTACATACTTTACATATGATACATATGTACATATGTAGTTCATTGAAACAGTTTTTCACACTGATAATATTAATAACAACAATAATAATGCACAGAAAGAAAGCATGGCGAATCATTTGGCTTTGGCGCCTGAGTCTATCTGCACAAGATTTTATGACCGACAACAAATCAACAAACATCAATAACACAAGGCAACAAAATTTGACTTTTTCTAGTATATTGAAGGGTCGTTGGCGATTCTAGATCAGAGTTCCCCAGCGATAGCCCCTGTGGCACGAACATACTCGCCGATTCACACCGAATGCTTGCCGAAGTCATGCATCACTGTGTGTTAGAGAGAGACACAGTCACATTTTCGCGCTCTCTGCTTGGGGAACCCTGTTCTAGATGATTTTCGTGTGCTGAACACGAATCTGTTTTCAGAAATAGTCTATCACGTCGAGATTTTTAGTAGTTTGAGCTTAAAGATACAAAAAATGCCTTATTTGACTCTTTCTAAACGCGTTTTGTGGAGAACCTATACTTTTATTTGACTATCTTTGAAATTATCGGAAAGAACTACTCCCTAACTTTGAAATAAACTATCCCAAACAATTCTACGATTTTTTTCAATGAAGATATACCGTTTTTAGTAATTGTATCCGAGTTCACAACAATCCAATATATTGTTCAAATACAAAAAATATACAAATTACTAGCCGGTTGCACTGTTTCTGCAAGGCATACTTTTGTGCAGGAGACAGTTTTAGTTTTTTATTATTACCGAGACAATGCATTCAATATGGTATATCTTTGCTTAAAAAAATCGTACAATTCTTTGGGATAGTTTATTTTTAAGTTAAGAAATAGTAATTAACGAAAATATAAAAAAAAGCAAAACAAAAGTATAGGTGCCCCACAAAACGCAGCTGAAAGGGTCAAAATAGGCTCTTTTAGCAATTTTAAGCTCATATTTCTAAAAATCTCCACGTGATGGTCCATTTCTGATTCTCATTCATTTCTGAAAGGTTCTTGTTCAGCACCCGATAATCATCACGGCTATATCGACTCGGCTGTTGATGCTGATCAAGAATATATATACTTTATAGGGTCGGAGAAGCTTCCTTCTGGCTGTTACATACATTTGCACAACTTCATGATCCCCTTTTCCCATTTTTAATTGGAACAGGGTATAAAAAAATTGAAAAAATAGGCCACATATTTACCTTTTAGAATATGTCAAGAAAATCCTCCTATGACCACCCATAGTATAAATATCAGCACAAATGTTTGCCTACTTTGAACAAATATTTTGTTCCTAAAAAAAAAATGAATTTTCAAATGGCAATATAATAGCTTAACACTATAGTCCAGTCAAATTGGGTAATAAAGGGGAATTGACCAGCAGGTATTTTGATATGTGGTAGGGGACAGTGTTGGGTAAAGGCTGTTCTTTTCACTGAACATGTTCACTTGTTCTTTTTTTCTAAGTGAGTCAACTAACTCAAATTGCTCACTTGTTCTTGTTCAGTTGGGTGTATTTTTGTTTTTGTTTCGCCGACGGCATTTCTAAGGGGTTGGTTTCGGTTGCACTGACCGCGTTGTGGTTTTTGTTGTTTCAGCATTGCTTTTTTGTTGTAAACACATACGAAATTTGTTTGTATGTGCGTCCTTTACTCTCGCGCTAACTCTTCCGCTCTCTCTCGCGCGCTTAGTTCAAAATGTTGGCGCCATACTTGTTATAGTTGTACGTACAGCCAAAGACACTACATATATGTAGTAGATACCGCAACTCATACAAACTTTTTTATTTTTCGTTTTTGGGATCCAATGTCAGCTCCCAAGAACAATCGTTTTTTGCGTCACATGCGTCATCTATAATATCTATAAATCTTTGGTACAGCCCGCAGAAAAACACTTAAAGTCAGGGAATCAAACCGGAACCGTATAACGAAAAGAACCGATTAAAACTCGGAACCGGAACCGATATTTTAAATTTTTTTGTATACCGGTATCCGAGAACCGATATTTTTGGAGCCGAAAAACTAGACTGCCATGTTGGCACTTAGTTTTGGGGGACCTTTACGTAATTTGGTTAAATCGCATGCTTTCAGAAAAAAAGGGTCTGGTTAAAAAACCGAGAAACCAGTCTCTTTGAAAATGTTGCATCCTATATTTTTAGATCCTCCTTATAATGTCATGATAACCTTACAACAAAAAAGTACTTGTGTTATCCATTTTTATTCAAATGAAACTTAATAATGAAAGCAGCTCTGATCAAGGCTGCAAACCTCCGAAGTTCTAAAGAAGGTTCAGGCCGGGGGTTCAAACCCCTTGGAAAGTGTAAGGTTCGCTTCTCAAACCGGTTCCTTTACTTATCGAACCTAAGGTTTTGGTTCGAAGCTTGGTTCATAAATTCTAATATTGTTGAGATATTTTTTGGTAAAAAATAAATCATATTTTTTGATAAGGAAGCTTTCAGCTAACGAAGCTATTAAAAACGTTTATCAATAACCGAATGGACCTCATTCATTATAGTAATCATTCATTAGTTCTCTACCAAGCCGCACCTTCTAGGTTTAGCAATAAACGGATTTGATTTGTCATTTAACAACTTGACTTTATTTCCTTCTAGAAGTCGTAATATGCAGTTTTTTGGAGTATAATTATTATGTCATCGCTAAAAAATTGGGTGGACGCAAAACCAGTGACCGATGTTCGTTTATATTTTAAGGGTACATACCGGTACGTACCGTTATACCGAAATAAAAATCTATGTACCGGTACGGAACTGAATACCGAAATAGTATTAGAACCAAAACAGATCCTTTTACCGAAACATAAGTTTCGGTACGTACCAGAACCGGACCCGGAACCAAAATACGATTCGGTTTGATTCCCTGCTTAAAGCAACACAGAGCAAGCTGACAAAGCGAGACACAAAACAACTCTCTGAGCAAAAGAGACCGAACAGCTCTTGAACAACTTAGAGCAGGCATGCCCAAAAGCAGCATACGACAGCGCACTCACCAATACTCACAAGGAAAACCACCAACACCAATAATGAAATTGTTGTTGGTCAGTTTGCTAGCGCTCGCAAACACCAATCAAAGAAGAGAACTATGGCCAACTCTCAAATATTAATGAAAATCTAAAACAGCGTTGGTTTAACGAGAACGAGGGCAAAAACTGAGCCATGTCCGTCTGTCCGTCTGTTTCTATTCGATCTCCTCCATCAGTTTACATCAGTCGTTTGGCACATTTATCGGAACCGGCCGGATCGGATGACTATAGCATATAGCTGCCATAAGAACTATCGGTCGAAAAAGTAGTTTTAGTGAGAAAAACTTTTTTGTCTTCAACGCGAACGTCCCCAAAACCTCGTATTTATTAGTTTTCCATGCTTATAACATAATTTAACCAAGTTTTATTAAAATCGGACATCTATATAGTAAAGCTGCCATACAAAAGTAAAGTCTGAAAAAAAGTCTTGGTAGGAAAACCATTTTTGTTTTCAATGCAATCGCTCCCAAACCTGTTATTGATCAATATTATATGCTAACACACAATTCTGCCAATTTTGATCCAAATCGGATGACTATAGAATGTAGCTGCCATAGGAATTATCGGTCGAAAAAGTAGTGCTAGTGAGAAAAACTTTTTTGTTTTCAATGGTAGCGTCTTTATACTTTCCAGATATGAATATTATCGGTTTCCACACATTTTGGGGAGATTTGGTCAAAATCTGATGAATATATCATATAGCTGTCATATAACAAACCTGCAAGCAAATAATCAAAGTAGTGGCGCCATCTATTGCTGAGTTTGGGAAATAACTCTGGTAAGAATGTTCGACGAAAATCATTTAAAACCTTAATTTATATAAATTATACAATCTACAAGGGTATATAAACTTCGGTGGGACCGAAGTTAGCTTTCCTCTACTTTTTTATAAAGATTTTATATTTATTATTATATACTTAGGGCCGATTTCACATCTTCCACATCTGTCACATAAACTGACAAATAACAGAGTACATTTTAAGTTCATCTTACACATAGCAGCTATATGGAAGAAGGGAAGAAATATATAATAAACTCTCAACCCTTTTTTTAGTTCGCTCTGCTCACGTCACTGAACGAAAAACCAAAGAAAAAACGGGCTCGGGCTTCCCTCAACCAAATGTAAGTGGTTGCACTGATCGGTCTGACAGCAACCCGAATAACAGGCAAAACTCAATCAATTGGTCTTAAATTGCGTGCTTCTCGAAGACCAAACTGTCAAAATGTGATTTGAAAAGGTTGTAGACTCAAGAGTTGCGCCAGAGTTACACATAAGCAGAGAGAGAGAGAGAGAGAGTCAGTGCGAGAGAGAACGAGAGGGCGCATATATGTAGTTCGTCGCATACATTCATATCGTTTGCTGAGCCTTTCATACCGATGCATACATACGAAGAAGACCTTTTGAATGCGGGAATTTTGCCAAACGGTCCCAAAAAGACCTAAGAAAAACAGAACAAAAAAATGTGTCTCTCCTCTCACAACCAAATAGAAGCAGAGAGCGTAGTTAAAGGTTGTTTCGGTACCTCTTTTCAATGTGGTCGCACGAAAACTGTCGTTTTCTGATAAAGGCAAACGGGGGACCGATTTTTGCGACCTCTGATAATAAGTAATTGTGGATCCAGAGCCCTAGAAGGGAGAATAGTTTTATTATTTGTTTGGTTTTTATATTCTATATTTATTTTGGATAAGTAAGAGTCTAAAAATTTGAAAAAAAACATTGATATTTCACTTTTCAAACATTGAAAACTTCCTAGAAATTGAAGTTTTCCCGGCTCTATCAAAATACCCTCTTGTGTTGCATGCGCAAGCGGTGAAAATTGATATCCTGCCAAAGAACTTTGTATATGGCGAGGCACCAGTTGATTTTATCCTAAATCACCATCTACAGTCTATTAAATTTATTTACAAAATCTCAAAATTTTGCTTTTTCTCTTTTGCAAACACTTTTAGACTTAGGGACCAATTTTGCACAACTCTTGCGAAAGCGAATATGATTAGATTACGTATACGCCCTATAAAACTCTTGCTGTCAGCTGTTCTCCTCATTTGATTTCTATATACTTTTAAGAGGGCTTTGTCAATGGAATGGAAAACAAACACCAAGAATAGACACGTGAGCGCTTTTCCGCAAGCAGGAGTAGTAGGGTGGTGGTGGTGGGGGGGGGTATGAAACGATTGCTGGGTGGCGTTTGGGTTTAGTGCTAATTGAAAACGGTTGGAAGATTCGATGGACGATAACGATGATGAAATGTGATGGACAGCTAAGAAATGTGGAAAAATTTTTAATGAGCTGTTGAGTCATCTCTTTGAATATGCATGTACTTTGTTGAGTGATGATATATGTACAGCCAAAAGTGATTCTATGTATACAATTTGTCATTCACATTTCCAATCTCCTTGACCCTAAGAGCTAATGAAGCTTCAAATATAAACAAATCAAAAATTGTATATGCTGTTGAAAAGGAATAGATTTTGTTTTAAACAAATTTGTGGTTACTAATCCGCCTGATCCGATCTTTCTTATTACGTAGTGGGTACCACATATATCATCATTTTCTTAGCAATTTGTACGTTTTGCTTGAACAAATTTCTACGCAACTTGCGCAAAACAAAAGCGAAATTGTGAAAACCCACAAAGAACAATTTCGGGCGCACGTCCAAACATGTGACTGATGACATCATTCGTATGTGGGTGGGAAATTGTTGACGGGATGCAGATGACTTGATGGGCAGACAGTTGGGCCACAGAATACGAAAAAGATATATGAACATAAATAGTGGAAAAAAAGAGATTTTGTTTTCTCGTTTGTTGTAAATGTCAAATGCGTTTATTGGCCTCAGGTGAAGCATAACGACATATGAACAAAATTTGACCAAAAGTATTGAGGAGGTAGATATTAGAGCTCTGCACGAGTCTACTCGAAGTGCCCTTCGATTCCCCTTTCAAAACAACAGTTCGAATAAATCAGCTTAGGAAATGTTTCCGATTCGAATAGTTCAGCACCTGCCTTTCTATAATGAACTATTCGATTCGTTCGAAATAAAACAGCTCAACGGATCAAGTGCATGAAATGTTTACTGCTTAGGAATGTCTGATGTTGAACTCTGCGCAGGGTTCGGAATAGCAAAAAACAGTTTAGTAAACTGCTTAGCACAGAAGCTAAACACAATCTATGTAGGTTGTCTTAAGCACAACACAGTGTACTTTACATTGAATTATTATCTTTGCTGACTGCGTCTAAAATTTTCATTTACTCATCATTAGATGAGTCTCTGGTCATCGACGCCGCACGCGCCTGTCGATATGGTCAGTATTGGCATTGGGGCTTGACTGCTTCCGGCTACGCTGTAAAACAATACGAGTTTTTGGGCTTCGCACAGAGCCTTGTATAGTTTGATGCTGTTGGTTATCATGGAAAGATTGTTGCTGACTGTAGTGTTGTTGATTTAAGCCTTGCTGAATCTGTTGCTGCACATTGAAGCCTATCTGGATCTGTAGTTAAATGTTAATAGACAATAAAATACAGGCTGTGGCAGTTGTGGCAGTTGTAGCCGTTAGCCTCGATGATTTCCTGGTTTCCAGATCACATATCACCGTAGTCCAGAGATGGGCATGCACACATATAGACACACTTTTCACACGCATACAAGCACAATTTGCGTGCGCCCCATTCGTGTTCTATAAATAGCTTTCAATGCTTATAGCGTACGTGTGATTTAGTGCAGTCGGCCGCGGCAGAGTCGTATGCACACGAGGCAGCGCGCGCCTCGTGTGCATTGGAACGTCGCGACGTGCCCATCTCTGCCGTAGTCCATAAGAAAGCCTCTGCGATATTGCAGGCTCTCCCGCAAGTAGGAAGTAAGGGAGCCCCAATTGCTTCCGTTCAGCAGTGCGTGTAATTCCTGGTGCGACAGGGCTGATTTTCCAAAGTGCAGAATCCTGAGTTCGTTCAGTATGGGGCACCGGGCAAGAAAGTGTTCAGTGTCCTCCCTCTCTCCGGTATTGCAGAGTGTGGTACTGTACGGGGTATAGTTTAAACTCATTAGTTCGGTTATTGCTCGAAAAATAACCGATATGGTTGCGGATTCGAGGTCATCTTGAAAGTAATTCCTAGTCGAAAGGTTGTATTGCAGTTCTCTGTAGGTAATGCGGGACTGACTAGCTCGAGCTTCTGCTTCGAAACTGTCTCTCTCTCTAGAAGTTGGCCTTGGCAAACGCTCCATGTATTAAAATCGTTCAGATTGCAACTGATGTTGTGTTCCAGTGCCAAGTGCGGAAAAACTGCGTTTTGGTCTCAAGCAGATACGTTGTAACAACTCTTGGGAGACGAGTGGATGGCATTCGCATGGTCTTGGCAATGTATTCGAAATGTATTTGCATGGTATATTGTAACATGGTGGGAAGTCCTGTTTCTAAATGTATCGCATAGTTGGGGAAGTACTGGGGTAGGTGGAACACACGTTTGACAAAAAAACGAAGGAGCTTTTCTACGTCTTCAAATTGATCATCGCCCCACACTTGAGCAAAATAGCTCATAATTGCTCTTGAAGTGGCTAAAAATAGGGCATATTTGGTGCTGTAGCTTACGTTCCTTTTCCTAAGCAGCTCTTTCCATGTCGAATTTATGGCAATTTTAGAGTCTCTGAGTTTTTCTTTAAGGTGCTTATGAAACGTCATGCGTGGGGTTAGAGTCACTCCCAGGTATCGATATTCGTTAACCACTTCAAGATTCGTTCCGTTTATTTTCCATGCACCTGCTGTAGCTCTGCGTCCTCTACTATCTCGAATTATCATAACTTTTGATTTTGCGCAGTTGACTTGTAGGCTCCACTTTTTAATTAGAAAAACTTTTTTGTCTTCAACGCAAACGTCCCCAATCCTCGCATTTCTAAGTATTCTATGCTTTTACGTAATTCCACCAAGTGTTATGAAAATCGGACAACTATATAGTATACATAGCTGCCATACATAAAATAAGTCTGAAAAAAAGTGTTAGTAGAAAAAACTTTTTTGTTTTCAATGCTATCGCTCAAAAACTTGTAACCGATCAATATTATATGCTACTACACAATTCTACTAAGTTTGATCCAAATCCGATGACTATAGCATATAGCTGCCATAGGAACTATCGGTCAAAAAAGTAGTTTTAGTTAGAAAAACTTTTTTGTCTTCAACTCAAACGTGTAAAAACCTCGTATTTCTAAGTCTTATATGCTTTTACATAATTCCACCAAGTTTTATGAAAATCGGACAACTATATAGTATAGCTGCCATACATAAAATAAGTCTCAAAAAAGTGTTACTAGAAAAAATTTTTTTGTTTTCAATGCTATCGCTCAAAAACTTGTAACTGATCAATATTATATGCTACTACACAATTCTACTAAGTTTGATCCAAATCCGATGACTATAGCATATAGCTGCCATAGGAACTATCGGTCAAAAAAGTAGTTTTAGTTAGAAAAACTTTTTTGTCTTTAACGCAAACGTCCCCACTCCTCGTATTTCTAAGTTGTCTACGCTTTTACATAATTCCACCAAGTTTTTTGAAAATCGGTCAACTATATAGTATAGCTGCCATACATAAGGATAAGTCTAAAAAAAGTCTTAGTAGAAAAAACTTTTTTGTTTTCAATGCTATCGCTCCCAAACTTGTCAATAATCAATATTATATGCTACTACACAATTCTACCAAGTTTGATCCGAATCGGATGACTATAGCATATAGCTGCCATAGGAACTATCGGTCGAAAAAGTAGTTCTAGTGTGAAAAACTTTTTTGTTTTCAATGGTAGCGTCTTTATACCTTCCAGTTGTGAATATTATCAGTTTCTACACAATTTTGGGGAGTTCGGTCAAAATCGGATGAATATATCGTATAGCTGCCATATAACAAACTGGGAAGCAAATGCTCAAAGTAGTGGCGCCATCAAGCTACAAGGGTATATAAACTTCAGTCGAGCCGAAGTTAGCTTTCCTCTATTTATAGTCTTCAAAAGCAGTTTCTTAAATATTTAGCGGTCTTATTAACATGGAGATCCCTTAGCTGCGAATTGCACTCCTGCACAGAAACGGCAGATTTAGCGGCGATTTATTGATAAGTTCTGCAAAAATTATACTTTTGTTGTCCGGAGAATTTTGTTATACAGATCAGATAAATATGCCACAAATAAAAATTAATTCATAGAAATAATTTGTTTGTTTTTTTTTTTTTTTAATTTCGTATAAAACTGTGAACGGATGGATCTTAAAGATGGTAAAAGATGGAGGTTTATCAAGTATGGGACATGCTCGGTCAAACAAATTTCCCTCAAGGTTTTCCTAGTTATAAGCTTATCAAGTCACCCTGTAAACTCAATGAAATCTTAAAATGTTATGCTAGCTCTCTGCTCTACACATTCTGTAAAATAAACGTCAGTATTTGAAGTTATGACAAGAAGAACAGACGTGCGTTCTCGATATCAGAATGGAATGGAATTCCTTTCCATTATTGCGTCGAACATTCCTTTCACAGTCATTCCCAAACAAATTAATCTTGGTTTCATCGCTCCATAATATAATATGTTTCTCCATTTTTTCTCCCCGGTGCATCCTACCGTCTTTGTGGTCCCTTGCAAAAGTTTGCCTCATGGTGATATTTTTTTTGCGCATAAATGGGACCTTTTTGGCAACTTTAATGAAACTTTAAAGGAATTTCGAAGGATAGCCGTCCTTATTTTGTTATTACCGGGTACATTTCTTCTATGTGTAACAAACTTTTGGATAAAATTCAAATACCCTGCAAAGGGTATTATTGCACATGCAAAAGTTGCTGACAGCCAAATGTACGCTCTCTGCCTGCTGTTTGTGCAGTTGCAAGTTTTTTGTGCTTTTATGAATTAAATATAATGTGCTCTCTCTCCCTCAGCTCATTTCACTCTCTGAGCGCAATGCACACATGTGCCTTACTCTTGCTGCACCACTTTTCTTTTTGCCCCCCCCCGCATCAGCCGTTTATCAATGTTCACTGCTTCGTTTGCTGCATTATTGTTTTCGTTTTCGAAAAGTAAATGAACCCCAAGTGAGACAAGAGCCCGCTCTCTCTCTCGCTCTCTCTCGCTCTTCGCCTCTTTGCCAATCAGCAATTGCATTTTGGGCTTCGGTTTATTTTGGTACTGCATTCTTTTTGGCCGCGTTTTCGTTTCGGTTTGTTGTTGTTTCTAGTGTTTTCATTTTTGTTTTTGTGTTTATATTTTTTTTTGGCCACGCCAATTTCATTTTTGGCAGTTGCATAAAATGCGAAATTCGGTTACTCTCAACCATTTCTTGTGCTCTTTGGTGTTTGGCGCGTTCCGAATACAATTTGTTGTTATTTTTAGTGTTTCGGTGTTAATTTGTCAGCCAACAACATGCACAATACACAATAAGTGAAATAAAATAAAAAAAATATAATCAATAAAAAAATGATTAAACAATTTTGTGACGGGCATCAATAAAAACAAGTGAAAATGTACACGGGGAGATGTCAGATGTTTGACCATCATATATTTTGTATTTATAATGGGCCACATCTGTGTTGTTAGGTTGTGCGTGTTATGCAAACGGTTTGTGTTTGTTGATAATGAAAACTCACCAAAATCCGCCTCAAAACACGCCAAAAACATCAAGAGCGGCAGGGAAAATTCGTTGTTGGAATTTTCTATACAAAAAATTTAAAGTTTAAACAAAACAAATGTGTTAATTAAAATGTTCATTAAAATGTTTAATAATTATGGCAAGAGTTTTGTGTGAATAGGTCGGCTAAGTGTAATTCGGGACTATTTAGGTAAGCCAAAACGACATTTCTATCTCAATATTTATCAGGGATACCTGACGAACCTATGGATTGGAACCACAAGATAATGAATATCTTGCTTTTATTCACTCAAAACCTCTCGGAAAATAGGGCTGGCTCGCTTAAATGTTTCATAAACAAGTTAAACCAATTCACAGTTCTCTGAATGCCCGAAAATGTGACTATCAGCCATGCTTCCACTTTCGCTTTCGCAAAAACTTTGAGATTTTGAGTCAAAATTTAGTCCAAAAACCGGTTTGAAATCGCAAAAGTTTTGCGAAAGTGAAAATGGTAGCATTGCTGATAAAGTAAAATTTTTCATGGTTTTAAACCTCAAAAACGAATTGATTTAATAGTTGTACATTAACAAGACAAGAAAAATCTGTATTTAAACCAATTTTAGGGTCGTCGGTTAAATTTTGTCGCGCAGTCAAAGTCAACTGATTACACTAGTTGACAACACACGTACATTTGTTAGAAATGCCCTATGTAAATCCCTCCGCTGAGTCCAAAAATCCATTTCACAAACTTTTTAGTCGGACCGTTTTCGCATAATCGCAAAAAAAGCTAGTTTTTTGATTGGGAAGACAAGAAAGAAAGTCGGTCAAGCCCGACTATAACATACTCTGTACCCTTAACGTCTCAGCTCGCATTTGCTCACGAGTTATACGCGCTCATCTCTAAGTTTCACTCTCTCTCTCTCTCTTTCTCTCTCTCTCACTAAGATTGCCGTTCAATAGAATGCTGTGGTGATGGGTGGGGTGGTGCTGGGTGTTTACTGGCCGTTTTTTGTTTGTAACTTGAGTATCGTTCATCCGATCTTTATCATTCCTTCAGCAAATCGATAAATAATTTTGTTTACAAGGTATCTCTAGAAGGTACGAATGATCTATCTTCAAAACTGTAGGAAATATGACGTTTTTTCCAAATTGCGGGGGCGGGAGTGGGCGTGGCAAAAATTGAAAATAAACTTGAGCTGCCTGCAAGTATAAGAAATATATGTCCCATACATGTGAAACCTCTATCTCTTACCATCTCTGAGAACTCTTCGTTCATACGGACGGACAGACAGACAGACGGACAGACGGACATGGCTATATCGAATCGGCTGTTGATGCTGATCAAGAATATATATACTTTATAGGGTCGGAAACGATTCCTTCTCCCTGTTACATACTTTTGCACAAACTTAATATACTCTGTGTACCTTCGGTACAGAGTATAAAAAGTTGATTAAGAAAAATGTAGATATCTTTGGTATCGGTTTATTCATTATGAAAAGGTAATGTTTTCTTGGAAGGAAATTCAATGCCCTATCATTCATTCATACACCTCTTCTTGACTTCGAAGTTATAAAGTCTTTTATCTGCAACTTAGAATTAAATTGATAAATTTTTTGAAAAAAAGCTAGGTTTTTAGTGCGATTTTCACCACCATCTGGTCACCAAAGGCTCATCTAGTTGGAAAATCCTTTTTATAAAGAACCTTAGACTGCGTTCAACGTCTTCATATTAAAAACATCCCCATATCTGTGCTGAGTAGCACGTTATCGCCTTAGCGGTCGCCTGGTACATCTTGTATTTGGTGCTAGGATTGACATTTTTTCGGCTTAGGAGTGTACTTCCATGTACTTCCTATCGCTGCTCGGGTGTCTTTCAGTTTCAGTTCAACATGTCTGTCAAATTGCATATTACCAGTAAGTGTCTCTCCTAGAGGTATTTGAACGACTTTACTATTTCTAGCGGTGCTCCATTTAGGGTCCATGATTCGTTGCATGCTTGTCTCGCTCGGTTGTCTCTAAGCTTAGTAGTTAACGATTTTTTCAAGGAAGTTCAGTTTGTCATTGTAAGAAACTCCGTACTCACACTATATAAAAGATTTTTGCATAAGCTTCACCTAAAAACATCTGAATCGAACGTAGCTCAAAATAGGGACGCCTTTCATGGACCCAGAGGTCAGAAAGATGTAGTCGGATAAGGCATCTTCTGAGCCTGTTTGTAGCCAATTCATAGGCAAGTTTATTGGAGTGGGCCACCAGTCGGTCATGATACCTGCTGGTATGCATATTGATTTGGTCGCATAGTGGCAAAACATTCAAATCGCTATATAAAGATGTATGCCTCACATACCAAGGAGAGCATCCGCGATACGCTGGAGTACTCGGCTTATAGAAGATTCTAGTTTCTTGAGTGTAGTGGAGTATGCCGTACCCCATAGCGGGATCTGCCGGGTTCAGAAAGGGCATAAAAAGAGAGTTGTAAACAAGGTTTTTGAAACGCAACGAAAGTCCGCTACGAGGCTTGAGAAGCCAATCGAGAAATTCTGCGATGCGATTTTTCAAAATTCAACTTCAAAAGACTCAACCGTCTGATTGCGAACAAGAGAAGTTTATGAAAGCAATAGACAACAATAAAAAATCTGTAAATGGATGTTATAGATTCCTTCGAAAATTTTCCAAGAGAACACACACTGCTCGCCACTTGAATAGGACACTCTGTATGCTCTCTTTAAAACTGCTCGTAACTCGAAAACGAAATGGTAGAATAACGCTTTTTTTTTTGCATATTATCTTTGTGCAAGCATTCTTCGCTCTTTCTGGTATATTCCAAGTTTTGGAATAGAACCGTTATAAACTTTATGTGAGGAATTTTTGCGCCACTTGAATAGAACATGCATTTTATTTGGTCGGTATCGTTGACACGTGCACACAAATTTCGGTTTACTTAAACTTTGTGCTTTAATTGAAGTGTATATAAAATTAAAAAAAATTAAAATGGGGCGTGGCACTTCATTATCTGAGTCGGAGCAAGGAAAAATCCAAGCTTACAAGGATTCTGGCCTTTCTATTGCCAAAATAGCAAAAAAGTCGACAGGAGCCGTCACGCCATAACAAATTTTTTAAATAATGAGGCTAATTATGGTAAAAACATGAAGGGCCGCACCCACAGTGTGCTTACCATCGCGGACAAGCGACTTATATTAAGAGAAGCTTCCAATTCGCACGACTCCTTGGCCAAGATAAGGGAAAAATGCAACGTTAAAGCAAGTTTGACAACCATGCGTCGTGTTATTAATAATGCTACACACCTGAAGAGACTAAAAATCAAGAAGAAGCCACCTCTTAACCCGGCTCGGAAGTTACAGCGCCTTGATTTCGCGCGCGCACATATCACCTGGACTTCGGAGTGGCAACGTGTTGTCTTTTCGGACGAAAAAAAGTTTAATTTGGAGGGCCCCGATGGCTACAGCTACTATTTTCATGATCTTCGAAAAGAACCACACCATCTTGATAAGTTGCACAGCAGTGCTGGAGGTATTATGGTATGGGGGGCCATTTCCTATTATGGCACCTGGCACCTGTGAGCTTACATTTATTCCAACCACCTTGAATGCGTTGTGTTATAATGATATATTGAAAGAGGCCTTTCCACACTTCCAAACTCTTTTAGCAAATCTAAAATGGATTTATCAACATGATAATGCTCCTATACATACGGCCCGGATTGTTAAGTGGAGTTATTAAACTGGCCACCCTATTCACCGGACTTGAATATCATTGAGAATGTGTGGGGATGGCTAACACGTGAAGTATATGGATCAGGTCAGCAATATTCGAGAGTTTCCGAACTAATTGCAGCTATCAAATTAGCATGGGGCTCGATATCGTTGAATTATTTGGGAATTGGGAAAATTGTATGCATCCCTTCCAGACCGAATGTGTGAGGTTTTGGAGAAAAAAGGAGGCTCAACACACTATTAAAAACTTTTTTTGGTTTAAAAACATGTTAGTAATTTCTTATTTAAGTAATATTGTTATTTGAAAAGGAATGAAATATTCTTAAATGGTTTTTCGATAAAGTGTCCTATTCAAGTGGTGCAAAATGAAGACTCCGAAATTTGTTACTTATTGGTTAACAATGTTTTTTGTATACTTACAACTTTTGAATAATTTTGTAATTTTCGTCTAATTACTACATTTAAATAAACTTTATAAGAAAACCAAAATTATTTTCCTAGATGGCTTGGTTTAGCAGCAATTAACTATAGAAAATCGACTTTAGAGGTGTCCTATTCAAGTGGCGAGCAGTGTACATCGACAAATGTTTTATAACTTCCAAGAAACCTTTATACAAAGAGGCTTGAAAGAGTGCAAAAAAAAATTTCTAGAATTCGCGCTTCTTCCGCTCAATTTTTCTAATCCTTCGCCGCCTTATTTTACTAGATGTGCCTTGGTGCATCTTTGGACCCTGGAAAATAGAAGAACTATTGCGTCTTTATTATACCTTGTTTATACCTTGTTAGGGAAGATAAGTTTAAATGTACCAGTCAGGAATCTTAAAACCTTCCAACCCTTTTCCAACCAATTTTCCCAAACTAAATATTTCCTAAACGAACCCATATCTAGGGCTCTTAAAAACTTTAACTCCTTACCCGTTAGCATGCGATTTGAATTCGACTTTATCATTTTTGAAGACTACAAGGCTTAAATATTACTTCAATTTCACTTTCAGAGGGTGGCGATTTAGAAATTTATCTACGAAATATTAACGTTCCTTCGTATTTTCTAAGTTTAAGTTACACAGGCTTTTCTAAACAGCGAAAAATTCTATATATTATTTTGTATATTTTGCAAATTAACGGATTTTCTATTAAAATTGTTAAACACGTAAGTTGAATCAAGGTTCGAAGCATTTTGAACATTAACCATTGGTAATTTTTGGTTCGAACCCGCGAATCGGAGCTCTGAAAAACATGATAGGGCTTTGCAGCCCTGACTCAAACTGTACAGTTCAGTTCCGTACCGGTATGCAGCATTGATCTTATTCCAAATCTTATCTCTTTGATCGATTCTCCAAAAACTTGCATTTCGTCGACTGTTCCGGTCGGAGATCCCAGACTCATCTAAAGTGACACAAAAGTAGTAGACAGGTTCTTTTTCCCCAATGTAAAAAAAAATGTTGAAACAATTAAAGATCATTTAAAAAAGAAAAATAAACAAACTATTCATAAAATAAATGTCACAGCGAAAAAAGAGCAAAACAAAATACAACAATCAATTAATTCATAGAAATTCCTAGAATGCTTATTCAACATTTCAATTGAAAAAGTAAGCTAGAAAATCCCAAAAACAATATTACACATACGCCGCATAGTCGCATGGCGGTAAGACAGCCCTCTCCCTCTCTTTCACACTTGAGTGGGCATATTTGCTCAATTCTTAAACTTCTTCAATATATAAAAACTTTGGCGTTTGCCCTATTCCTTTGTAGAGTTGGAGTAGGGGGTCATTCTATTGATTTTAACTTTGCTCTCTTCTTTCCTTTTAATTGCAGTTCCTAGTTTTTAAATTTATATCAACATGCACAGCAGTGCGGGTGGTGCAGGTGCAGCGGGTGGTGGTGGCTATGAAGAAGTGGCCGCTGCTCGTCGTGGACGCTTTCGCGTCACTTCATCCAGTCCCCAGGGTCCGCCAGAGACAACATTGGGACGATTTCGTCTAATGCCCACATGTGAGTTTGAAGTGATTGGAACAACAACAACAACAATAATAAACAACTGGCCAATTTTGTGTCCACTCTTGCAGCTAATTATGGCGCCATTTCGCCCATTCTGCAGCGTGGACGATTTGCTGTCATACCCGAGGAGCCACAGGGATCTTCGGCTGTGGGCACTCCACCACCCACGGGGCGTACGGACGTACGTTCACCCTCGCCCGAATGGGATTTTGACATAGAACAGGTGAGTGGGGTGCGAGAAGTGAAGCCAATTCTTTGGTATGTTTCTGCTGGCGTCATTGTTTCGTTTTTTTTTTTTTTTTTTTGGCCTTTATGCAATGCGCCATTTTTATTGATTTTCCCCCAAAGGGGGAAGGGGGGGGAATGACGAAGTTTCGGGGAGTTTTAGTGGAGAGTGATGATTACACGTAACCAGCTAGTGGGAATTTTTGGAATTTATTTGATTTTGGCGCGAAATTTCATATACAAGTTTTCACTTGATCTGGCAACTCATCAATTGCTCTTACAATATTAAAACACTTGGAGAATATGAAGTCACACCGAAATTTATATACCCTGGCAGTTGGCAAAAAAATAAAATAAAAAAGACTAAAAAGTCATCAGTAATTCACTCTTATTTTCATAAATATCAGGGAATCCAAACGGAACCAGAACCGAAACCCTATACCGAATAGAACCGATTAAATCTCAGAACCAGAACCTAAACCGGAAACGATATTTTGAATTTTTTGTATACCGGTTTCCAACAACCGATATTCTTGGGATCGAAAAGGACCTTAACATTGTACCGGTACAATTTCGGTTATGAGTGCAACAACTACACTGCAAAGCTGGCACGTAGTTTTTGGACACTTTTACGCAATTGTCTTTTGAAAAAAGAGTCTAGCTTAGCAAAGTTTTTGTATTGTGAAATAAAAAAAAACGATAGACCAGGCAAACCCCAGGCAATATAGCCCTGGCATCCGACAGAGAGACGCAGCCGCTAGCGTGCGACACGAAAACGCCAAGGAAAAACATAAAGTAATATTAACTAGCCCATAATAAGTTAAAATAGTAGTTTTTAAAGCAAAAGGAGAAGCTTCAGAGGCAAGGCCTCCCAAAATTGCACAAGCAGCAAAATACCTTTAGACAACAACCATGGCTATGGGATATATCGATACATAACTATCGATAACCGATAGAATTGCTAGAGTTGCCCAAGTAGACAGCGGAACGTAAAAAGATACGAAACAAAGCTTAAACTTCTCATACAACCTTGATGATTATTAGTTGTGGGTTAATTATGGTTTTAAATTATTTAAGTAAATACCACACAGAACTACAAGCAAGTTTTTAAATAATAAAAATGTGAGCGGCATGTTGGCAATTGGCAGCTCTGTCAGCTGTTTCTAAAGAGTGTTTATAATTGAAACAAGCCAAACATATAAGTTTCGCTATAGTTTAAATTTGCCTGTCTAGGGGCAAGCATAAGAATGCGAATCAGGATGAAATCATTCACAAGTTTATGAGAAATAACCCTGATTTGGCCAGGGGATTTGCTAAGGGCTATCGGATTGCCATTGATGCCAAATGGTCAAAGTTGGCAATTGAATTAAATGCGGTTGTGTAGGTTTTCTAATTTGAATGTGTGTTCCATCTACTCATGCAATAATGCTAGGAAGTTGGTATTTGGAGTAAAAGTAATTTCTGAATTTCTCCTGGTGTCATTTGCAAATTTATTTCCTCTGTGCATATTGTCCTTTCCAGCAACTGAATAATGTTGTGGAGTATCTACCCAAATGTACTCCTGCCCATGTTTATATGGTGATCCTTTGCAACAGACAACTGGTAAGAGCCAGTGGCAAGATACCGCAGCACTGCTGCTAGTTGAGTTGACTGCGCTATTCGGGATGATTTGAGATCTGCTCGTATTTTGGATAAAATTATTAAAAATGTTTGTTTATCCAATCGAAATGATTCCCAGAACCTAAAAACAATGAACTTTTGATTTAAAATAAAGTTCATATTTTTATGCACACATGAGTTACCCCGTTCATCTGACAAATGAAGTACTGACATATTTTTCCGTAAATGATGTCTGCGTCTTAGCTGAAGAATTTGACGGCGTCGTGTTTCCTTAATGCAGGCAATGGCAAATAAAAAAGGCATTTTAATTTCACTTTTTACAAATCTGTAATGGCGCTCATCAGCTGTTTTTGTTATGTGGAATGACACAAACCGGTTTGCAAATGAAACATTATCGATATCAAAAACTGACGGAATTCGGAGCACACTAAATTGAAATCGTACGAATTTGCTCAAATCGCAATTCGCAAAATTAAGTGAAAACCGGAGCATGGCTGATAATAAAGATTTTATAGATAGCAGTCTGATCGCGGCACATAAAGCCGCGAAATTTGCTAAATTTTATGAGTTTTGGGTATCATGAAGATTTAATAGATTGCTATTGTAGACGCTTAAATGGTAAGATCGAACAGTCCAATAAGGCGGGTAAATTAACAGGTGAAAATTGCAAAATTTTGTAATTAGTTAGTTAGTTGTCGGTCGGAAGATGGGTAAATAGACGGTTCAATATGAAATATTGCATTATATATCAAAATTTGCAATATTTGAAAATGAGCTTAGATTATAGCAAAGATTTGATGGTTGGCAATTGATTTGTTATTTTTTTTATTGTTACATCTTTGGTTCACTTTTGGTCACTTTTTTGTCAGCAACATATGATGTAGTGGAAAAGTTTAATGTTCGTATGGTACAATTTATGTTTGGATTGGTTTTAGATGTTAGATGTTATGGCAGGTTCAGATACGTCGTCTTGGAAATTGCAAAGGTAAGATTCTCAAAAGTCTTCTTCTGGCTCAGACACCATTTATCCTTCTTCTACGAAGTAGTTGCCTTGCTAGCCGAATTGGGTGTCCTCTGAGTCTCTCAGTGTAGTCTGCAAATTGTTTAAAAGTTTCGTCGCCTATTATTGGGACATTTAGTTCCTGTTCCAGCCTTCTCCTGCACATTTACCAGGGCGTTCCCAATTGTCTGCGCAGTATTTTGGCTTGGAGGAAACGGATCTTGTGTAGATGCGTCGTAGCTGCAATACCAAATACTTGTAGCCGGGTGCAATGATTAGTTTGTATATATGTACCTTGTTCTTCAATGACAATTTATTTCTGCCATCTAGCGGCCATCCCAATTGAGCAGCTCTTTTATACAACAACCTTGTGAGCTGGATTATGTGCAAGCGAAAAGTCAGGCGCCTGTCAAGGTACACTCCCGAGTACCTGTGTCCTTGACGATGGGCTAGAAGTAGATCTTCCATGAGCATTTCCAGGTGCCATTGTCCCACTTCGCTTGATTGAAACCAATATTCCAGAGCCTTGCCCATCTGCAAAATCGGTACATGTAAAGCTGTAGAATGTCCTTGGTGCTGTAGACACATGTCTGGCCAAAATGGCTGGATGTCATCAGCAAAGGTGGCAAGGTAAAGGTCCTGTGGGTCATTCCTGGCAATGGTATCTCCAGTGGGTATGTCCATTAGACTGGTCCAGATTTAAAAAATTCTGGAACTTCAAAAATCTGCCGACGGATTCTGAATGTTTGACGCGAATAAATAATTTCTACATTTTGTTCGGAATTTTCGTTATGAAAAAACCCAATGAGTACTATCTCCATATTTTTAAGAAAATTATTTTTAGAACATCATTCCAGTTTTTAAGAAACTGTCATAGGATTTTATAGGGTTGACCCTGTATAAAAGAAATTAAAAGAGTTATTTTGAGGGCTATTTTACTTGAAAATCAAAATTAAAATTGGCCCTTATTTTAAGAAAGTGATGCTGGAAAAATCCGTTTTATTTATCAGAATAATCTGTAATTTTCTTGTTTTAACAAAAGTTTTTCTAAAACTTTTTTATATGTCAAATTTTCTGAAGATCAGGAAGTCTTTTTCTATTTATCAGAAAACTTTTCTTAATACCAGGTAAATTTTACATAAATTTAAGTCGAATTTCTAAAATTCATGGCAAGAGTTGTTTGTCTGAGTGTAAAAATTAAATTGTAAGTGCTTATAGGCGAAAGGAAGATTTTTGACCTGTAGCCACCTAGTTGGACTCGGCTAAGCTAAGACCATGGGATTTGTTCATCCTGAATTTATTAAATACCGAATCGGGCTCAAAGCACAAACACTTTGCTTTTATCTTATTTACTAAGGACTTGAATACTTTCGTCAACAGCCAAGTCGATATAGCGATGTCCGTCTGTCTGCCCGTATCAAACAACTGATCTTAGAAATGGAAAGAGTTTATTTTCAATTTTCGCCACACACCCTGCCTCCCTTCTATGTGTAATCTAAATTAGAGGCCGCAAAAATCGGTCTCCAGTTTGCCTTTGTCAGAAAACGACAGCTTTCGTGCGATCACATTGAAAAGAGGTACCGAAATAACCTTTAACTACGCTCTCTGCTTCTATTTGGTTGTGAGAGGAGAGAAACACATTTTTTTGATTTTTTTGGGACCGTTTGGCCTAATACCCGAATTCAAAAGGACTTCTTCGTATGTATGCATCGGTGTGTAAGGCTGCTACGAATTATACGCGCTCTCTCGTTCTCTCTCGCATAGTCTCTCTCTCTCTCTCTGCCTATGTTAAACTCTTGAGTCTGCAACCTTTTCAAATAACACTTTGAGAGTTTGGTCTTCGAGAAGCACGGAATTTAAGACCAATTGACTGAGTTGGGCCTGTTATTCGGTTGCTGTCAGACCGATCGGTGCTGTGTGGTCAACCACAGCCACTTAACAGTGAGCGCGATAACAGATAACGGGACCCTTTTACATTTGGATTTTCTTTCAGTGACGTGAGCAGAGCGAACTGAAAAAAGGGTTGAGAGTTATTAAACAGTTAAAAGCTGTTTACAAAAATTACACTAATAAATAATTTGACGTGTAATTTTGCACAGATGTCACTAACAGTGTTACCAAGTTACAGAAATTAAACAAATTATCGATTTAAAAGACACGGAAATTGTAAATTAAAAATTTACCTTTCAATTTAATTGCGCCCAATTTTCAAAACATCTTTTTGACTTAATCTGGCAGCTCTCTGTGCCATAATAGCGGTATGTTAAGTAACAGTTCTACTGCTTACTGCAGTGCTGTTAACTCAAATAACGGCTCTTTGAGCTTTTACTATCGATAGCATTTGGAGCGCGCGTTTGCACTGCTTTGGAGCCCGCGCTTGCACTTATCGATAAACAAAGTGTGACCAAATTGCGTTGGTATTTGTAAGTTTACTGCCGACGGTCACACTGCATGCTAGTAGTAGTTGTCGCTGCCGCTGCCTTCACCGTACCGTCAGCAGTCAAAAAAACAGAATTGTACATTCAAAAATTGGTCAAGCAATCGTATTTGTTTATCAAGAATTTATAAAGAGCAGATAGATAAAAACGCGCGCGTTTTGCTCTGTCACAGTGAGAGTGCCTCAGTATCGAACTGTGCGTGCGAGTGTGTGTTCGCGCGGGAGTGTGTCTGTGTGCGAGTGTGAGTGTTTACCTGTTGATCCTTGTGGGCCAATGAAAATGAAATTGGCAAGGAAAATTAATTATTAAATATTAATTAATAATTGCAGCAAACTATTTTAGTGGCAGCAAAAACAAAAACAACTCAAATGGATATGTGTAGCATCCGCGGTGTGTGTGTGCGAATGTGTGTGTGTAATTAGTGATAAGCTGCGTACAAAGCTTTTAATTGTGCGACATCAGAAATTAGAATTTCAACAACAAACGCTGGAAAATACCAAGCCAATTAAATACGCCATATTTTGCTTGATTACAAATCAAACTTCGGCTCCATCAGCTGTGATCAGCTGTTACACACACACACACGCAAACATACACACACACGTACGCATGCATAAGCAAAACAGCAAAAATTAATTGGAAATTTTCCACTCTCCACACTTTACTTAACTTGAAAAAGAAATTTGTTCCTTTTTTTTATTCTTATTGTATATTAATAATTGTTGTATCCTTGTTGTTGTTATTGCCACAAAAAGTGTTTGATAATAATTGTACTCAAGTGTGTAAATCTAATCGCAAAGCTACTACTAAAAAATTTAATTCTAATCTTTATATATTAATAAATAATTCTACTCCAGGCTAATCGCAAAAATTGTTTACAAATTTAACAACAAAAAAAAAGATCTACGTCAAATAAAAGTGTGTTTGTGTTTGTTGTTCATAAAGAAGCAAAGAAATCAAAAGTGTCGCCGAACACAATTCAATTAAAAAAGTTTATTAAAATATCGCCACAATTTCCAGTTTGTGATTTAATTCTACAACAACAAAAAGGTTGGTTAATATTCCAATTTTTTCCCTTTCATTTTATTTATTGTTTTATACTTGTATTTGATTTTGGCCTTACTTTCTTTTGTGTTGATATGAAAGCAATTAGTAAGTTTTTTTTCTACAAATTTTTAATTTTTTTTTTATTATTAATTTTTGTGTCATTTATTTGAAAGTTTATTTTGCAGGTACATACATCTGATAAGACAGAGATATTGTAATTAGGTTTCGTATCAACGAATTCCCGATTTAACACTCGAAATTCTGACACGCGTCATTGCAAATTTGGAACTTAAGAATGAAACACTTGAAGAATTAATATTTAAAAATAAATGTTACGATTGATTCTTTTGTTTGTGAACAAAGATTATTGTATTTTTAAGATATTTTTAGGTTTCCCATACTATTATGGAAACTTGAAAACGATTTAGTTTACGATTAGTAATTCTGAAAGGGTCTCATGGTAGTATAAAAACATTGTTATGCATTTTGAAAAGAGAAGAAGAACAAGCCGAATCTATACACTAAGAAAAAACTAGAACGAATAATTTGAGCACGAACGCTCTTGAAAAAAAAATTAGTCGCTCTTGAATTTTCAAGAATTTCGCTCTTGGAATCGAGATAAATTCGTTCTAAACGTTCTCAATTTTGTTTTTTATAGGCAAGGGGGGTGAGGGCAACTTAACTTTGAGAGAGTAGCGTTGGAGTCGCTCTCGCAGAGAGTGAGGGCGCATGCGCAGTTGGTCGTTAAGAGAATGAGAGCGCAGAGAGTGAGAGCGCATGCGCATTTGGTTGTTGTGCGATGCGTACGAAAGGCAACTGCGTTTTATTTATAAGTGTGAGTTCGTCGCGTCTTCTAGCTTACGGAAGTTAGCTGAGCTCGTTAAGCTGCCCGTCGCCTGTATGTGTTTCAGTCTTTCAAGGTACCGTGTTCAAGTCCCAGAGAAGTAAACAAAAAAAAAAAAAATATCTATGTGGTTATCTCAAAATCAATCACAATTTAAAACAAAGTTTGGTGGGTGGTGGTTGGGGTTGGTTTGGTTGATAATGGTGAGTGGGGAGGGGGGGGGGAGGGAGGCGGACAACGTCGGTTGGGTCGGGTCGGTAGTGTGTGTGTGTCTCTACCACCAACCACCCCAAATATTCTTTTTAATTTTTTTATTTTGAGAATTATTCGTTCTTGGATCGTTCAGGTACTGAAACTCTTGAATCAATAATTATTCATACTTGGATCAAGAGCTGAAACTCTTGAATAAGGAATGTCGGGATCTTTGATCCCTCACTCTTGAATCAAGAATTTTCACTCCTACCGTACTTTTGAGAACGAATGCTCTTGATTCAAGAGCGAAATTCTCTATTTTTTCTCTGAGTGTACACTTTCTATCCTACTCTTTCATGCCCACTTTTGATGCAAAATTAACTAAATATATCTGTAGCGAATATACGTTTTTATTTTCAGTTCAATCAAAGTTGCAATTAATTTCCGATATAGTCATCTACATTTTCAAGCAAATAGATTTCTTATCTTTAATGTCCTGTTTCTTCTGAGTTCGCCATTCTTGGTTTTTTTTTTTTGCTTATTCATAATAGTGGGACATTTTGGTATAACATAAGTGAAAATAAATTTTTTCTGAGAACTTTTTTTTTTGCTTTTCCATCGTCTAGATTGCTAAAACAACACACTGTACAGTGGTTAGAATGCCCGAAAATGTCCAAATATTTAGATATAGGATTCAAATTTGGTACAGACTAAATCCCAATTTCGGAAAATTTTTAGACCGATCAGACCACTCGCACTCCTATCTCCCATACTAGCCCATTTTTAGTACTTCTACTTTACAAGCTTAAGCGTTTTAATATAGCGAATATCTTTTTTATAGTTTCAAAAAAAGCTGCAATAAGTTTAATTTCGTCTGCTTTGCTTCTGCTTCTGCTTTTGATAAAACCGTAGCCCGCATCAAAATCTAAAGCAAAAATGATTTTTGAGAAAAAGCAAACAGCAGCAGTCGAAGTCGCTTTATCATTTCTGATTTTCATTTTGATTTTACTTTTCTTCTGTGTCGTAAGTCGATGCTGCAGCATACGTGTTCGCTTTCAGAAGTCGACGGTAGTGCAAGCACGACAGAAGTTACTCCCATCCCTTTTCTGCTTTTGCATTTTGGTGTTGGTCCGGCACGTTCCCAGCAAACAATATGTGCGCTTTCTGACACTTTTCTGACACTTTTATGAGTTCGGAATGAGCGTTCTTTTCTATGAAACCGGTCGCACTCAATGTGGAAGATTTCTGAGTCCAATCTGACTCTTTTCTGACACTGATATAAGTGCTTTCACCCTCCCAATGAAGCACAGAGAAACCTCATAAAATACACATTAAAGTTAATTTTCTAGGCACTTGAAGGGCTACTGAAAGGCTCTTTCCAGACGCATATTGGAATGCAGATCCGAAAATGCTCAGACATAAGATAGCACTGAATATGCTCCGAAAACCCTCAAATTTATGTGTTTACTCCAAAAACGCTCTTAAGCTCGGCTCTTTTCTGACACATAATTAAGAGCGCTCCGAACTTGGTTTGCTGGGTTATTTCCCTCAACACACACAATGAAACATTTACCGTTAGTCGGCTGGGCTCGGTAAGAACAACAGCGCGCAAAAAATCAAATGTTTTTGCGTTGCGTTGCGTTAAATTTTGGTGGCTGGTAGATTCCAGGAAAATATCGTGGCGACATCGCTACCGCCGACAGACAAGCTGCTGCTTCGACTTACGGCACTGAACAAAATCACTAGCAAAACCAAAATCAAAATCATAAAGCGATGTGTGCTGCTGCAGCTTTTAGTTTTCTCAATAATCGTTTTTTGCCTTTCATTTGGCTGTGACTTTGGTTTTCATCAAAAGCAGAAGCAAGAGTTCATATTGATAAGTTAAAAGTAAAAATTTTGTAACTTTTGCTAATTCGACAGAAGCAATTTAAACACTGTCAAAAAGTATATATTCCTATTTTAAATGGCTAATAATTAATATTTTCTGTCATCACCTTTTTTTAAACTTGGGTAAAATTGATACTATTAAGAATTAGCCACATTTTCCATATTAAAATCAACAAATTTGTATCTTATGAGCAAATCGAAAACTTCGTGTTTGGTTTTTCTATAAAGTCCCTCAATGCAGCTTATGTTAAAACAAATTTGCACTCACAAGACTTACCAATGTATATAAACCTCGCTCAGCACACTTCTCATAAACCTGACTTGCTGCGGGAAAACTGAAAATTGATTTGAATTCAGAGACCAAAAATACATATGGAAAGTTTGCCATCTTCTCTGTTGCAAAAATTGGCCTTTTTTGTAAACTTGTGGAATTTGCCAAACCAACCAAAGTCATTCATATTAATCAAAACCAACCAACTCATGTTACTGCTACTGTTTGTAAGGCCAGGAGTGTTCTTGGGTTTATTAAGCGCTGGTCGAAGGAATTTGATGATCCCTATACGACGAATATTTTGTACACTTCTCTTGTCCGTCCGATTCTCGAGTATGGATCATGTGTTTGGTCTCCGCAATATTCGACCCATCAAGATAGAATTGAATCTGTGCAAAAACAGTTTTTATTGTTTGCTCTTCGTGGTTTGTGCTGGAATCCTGAGGTCCGTTTACCATCGTACTCTAGTAGACTTCTTTTGATTAACCTTCCCTCCCTTGTTAGACCTCCTATGTTCCTATTAGACCGACTCGTAATTATATCCCCCTATCACAACATCGTTGTAATACTAACTATGCCTTGCATGAACCGTTTCGTGTCCTCTGTGCTGATTACAATAAACTCTACCGAATAATTAACTCTGAAGCTTCTCTTCCTACTATAAAAATTTTTATTTTATCTTATTTAGCCCGTAGTTAACATTGCTATATGTTCTTCCTTCCCGATTTCGTGTCACACGTTAGTGGCTGCGCCTCTCGGTCGGTTGCTTTGGCTTGGTGTCGCATGGGCCACTTGAACGTACTGCGCATTGTACGTCAACGTCCATCAAATTCTCGAAATAGAATGAAAACGGCGGGTTTTTGATATTATGTAGGAAGTCATCGATCATATGTCCACCAAAATTTTAATTTTCTTCTTCGATAATCAACTGTTCCAAGTTATCGGTAGATTTCTGGAGAGTTAATTTCCTGAATTATAATAATAAATATTACAATTAGTATTATTACATTGAAAAATATTCACTTTTCCCACAAAACCTGTAAACTAGCGGTGCTGGCGTGACCATATGGTCAGGTTCGGAACGCGAAATAAGCTGCTCACCGAAATGATTTCTCAATAAAGCCATTGTTCCGCGCTCTGTGTGTCGCCGACATCAAGGGCTTCAATTTCAGAAAACAAAAAGTCGTTTATCATGGTATCATGGTGCCACATTTTTAAAGAAATACGCACCGATGATTTCAGCAGTCCATAAACCACACCAAACAGTGCATTTTTGTGGAAGTAACGGTAGTTCGAGAGTCTCTTCGCGTTGCTCATCAGCCCAAATGCGACAATTTGGTTTGTTGACGTATGCATTTAGCCAGAAATTTGCCTGTTTGTGTAGTAATGCTGGAAAGAGTGTTCAAAAATTGGACCATCCGAATGGACCATTTACGGCGTAGTTGCGGTGAACATTTGAATGAAATTATCTTAAAAAAGAAAATGCCAAAGATAGTTCTTTCAGCCCATAATAACGATTCCACCATCCCATTCCATTTTTTGTGTTTTATTTGTAAAAACTTCTTAATGGATCACCCTTTACTTAAAAACTGCTTACTTGAAATTTGAATAGAATTGGATTTTGCAAAAGTTTTTCGATTGTAAGACCCGATTCAAATCCTCAAAATGGTTTCGAAAATGAAAATGTGAGCATGGCTAATAATATTTTAAGAGCATAGCCCGCTAAAACTTCTTAAAAAAGTCAGCTTATCTTTTGTATATTGAGTCAACTTATTTGAAACAAGATAAGTCAACCCGTACATGGGGAAAAAAGTCAATTTTAAATCTAGTTTGAAAATCTTATTTTTGAGAATCTTGCAATCTTATAAAGACAAGATTGAAAAACCATATTTGAGATGATAAATCATTATCAATCATTCTACAGTTTTCTGTAAAGCTTCAGTTGAAAAATTGTATGATATTTAGATAGATTTATTTTGTTATAAAATGAAATTGTTTCATATTAAAGTCGAGTATAAACGATCTTTATGCAAGATTGATGGATTAAGATTCAAATTGAGAATTTTGTCCAATTTTTTTTGATTTCTCTTGTGCGAAAATTTATAGTAGCTTGACTCGGTTTGACTCCATTCTTCCACTCAGCTATGATTCAGTTTTGTATAATTAGTTTGTCTCATAAAATTAAATTTAATTATATTTCCCCATAATTCTCTCATTGTGGGGTTTCCCAGCGGCATCATCTCGTCTATTTTGTGGGCCTTCTCTGAATTGACTTTGATCCCTACATTGGTAATTTATTGTGTGCACACACATTTACAATTGCGCTCGATCGGCACGAGTTTTGCTGAGCCAATTACCGTTAAATAGAAAACTTGTATATACATATATGTGAGTGTGGATACTACAAGTACATAGTCATATAAATATCCAATCACATGTTTTTGCACAAGTACACGAAACACTGTGTACCAGTTGGAACAACAATTGCACGCCACAACCAAACGGATCGATCGATCCTCTTACCTTCTCTAGATATTTGAATTGTTTGTTTATCTTAACAATTAGTAAGCCATAAATTGCCAAGAAACGAGCAAAAGCAAAAAAAAAAAAATTGAGAAAAATTAAACATGAATAATTAATATAAAAGTGTTTATTTACATTATAAAGTAATGGCTAGCCAAAAGCGGTAAATTTTGACTAATTTTATTGAAATACATCAAATTGTTGAACTAATTGGTGCTTTCGCACTTTTTGCCCTTTTTCATTATTTCATTAATTAAACCAAGTTGAATAACCCCCGCCTCTTGTTTATGCATTTCTTGGAGCTCCAATGTTTTCAATCTTTGCTTGGCTCTAAAATCAATATTTTTGTTGTGTAAATATTTTCATATGTACAGAAAATATTTGTTAAAAGTGCCCAAGTTGCAAAAAAATTGCGTTTCTTTTGTTTGTACAATTGTGTCAGAGAGTTTTCTTGTAAGGGAAGGGACTACCAATTTTGGCTATATGAGTCAGGGTCGCCAAATAATATTGCTAATTTTGTTTAATGGGTTTGTGTGCTGACGCAATTATTTATTAGGGTACAAGCAAAAGGCAGGAACGCGAGAGTTCATTAAGTCAAAACTATGCGAGACTTAATAATTTTTGATTTTCTAATGGTGTTTCCAATACCAAATATTATCAACTAGCTCATGATAACATGAACTCCAGCGATAGGCTATAGAAAAAATTGAAATGAAAATTCATCCACCTGGTTTGAATAAGAGGTCCAAACTCATTATCAAAATTACACATAAATAAAATACAAAAAAAACGTGACTTTAAATTTTCGGAAAATCTACTACTAAATGCAATACCCTTGGTGAAAAATGGATGGCCGTGGATATATGGGCGAAGTTTAGTTTCCAGCGATTAACTCCAAGCTTATTTTCAATCCTACACACCCAAAAATATGGAATAAGCGACTTTAATTTTTTTTGAAAATCTCCCCAAAAGTCGGAAAATGGACGGGTTACTGTTTGTATGAAACTTTTTTGATTTTCATCCGACTATTTCCAAACCTATTTTCAAAGCTTCACATACAGCCATGCTCCCATTTTCACTTTCGCAAAACTTTTGCGATTTAAAACCGGTTTTGGGAACAAAAAACTCAATATCGCAAAATTTCGAAATCGCGAATTTTACCAATGTGATTTTAAAATTTTGTATAATATTGAAGAAGTGGTGGAATATTGTTGCAAAAAATTAACTTTTCTGTTTTCCAACGGATTTGACATAATATTCAGAGCACCATAAAGAGATTCCATATTTAAATTACCTTTTTTTTTTTGTTTTTGTTATTGTAAAATCTTTTGAAAAAGCTACACACACAAATGCGTGCGAAGTCCCGGGTATAAG
The DNA here is from genome assembly GCA_037044535.1 of Lordiphosa magnipectinata. Classification (NCBI taxonomy): domain Eukaryota; kingdom Metazoa; phylum Arthropoda; class Insecta; order Diptera; family Drosophilidae; genus Lordiphosa; species Lordiphosa magnipectinata. Next base: position 42,276 of record JBAMBO010001782.1, on the reverse strand, counting down.
CTAGTGAAATATATAAATATGAAAAGTTCAATTTCCGTTGTGCCATGAGGCATGACGTTGTACATAAGTACGAAGTTTTGAATTCCTGGTTTAAGGCAGTTCTTATTGGAGTACGCAATTTTCCATCTCTTTACTAACGATCGGTGCATGTTTCCCACCTCGCCGTTGGCTTGAGGTCAGTATGGAGGAGTTGTAATCTGCTCAATATTATGAACTTGACAAAACTGGCTAAATTCTTTGCTGACAAATGGTCTACCATTTGCGAGTATTCTTGATCTTAACAATGTCGGAATTACCAGGCGAGTACCCCGTAGGAGTATACTGCCCAAAACTGACAATTCATAGCGAAACGGGATGTAACGGTTTGACTCGGCGGCAGGCCATCGCATCTACTATATCCTCATCCGATGCACTTTTCTCGACAATTTCCAATATAGTTAGAGACGTTGGTACTGCGCTTATTTATTTATTTATTTATTTAGAGTTGACAAAAAAAGGCTGTCAACGAAAATGTATATACGTTACAAAAATTTGTATGAGCTAATGAAGCCTATCAAAGAAAATCTAATAAAATTACAAAATAAACTAATAACGATTCCGACACGGTGGGGGAATTTTAGTTGCCCGTCCGGCCAGCTATGCCCCTATTCACAGCCAATTGTAGTCAGAGACGTTATTAGAGCTAACAAAAACTTTAATAATATAGAGATCGAGAAGAGGGAGAGAGAGAGAAAGAGAAAGAGAGAGAAAAAAACCAAAACCTATAGTTATGTAGGAACAAAGGAGAAAAAAAATAAGATAATATATTAAATTAAAATAAAACTGAGAAAGAGAGAAAAATAACTTAAAGTAAACTTTTAAAATAAAACCACCTGCGGACACCAGACGACACCAGACGGACGAGCAGTATTCAAGTACAGGACGGACTACACGAGTATACAGGAGCTTTGTGGTGTATGGATCATTAAATTCCTTCGATCAACGTTTATTGAATCCAAGTACACCATTCGCCCTATTAACAATAGAGGAGATATGAGGATTAAAATCTAATGGAATGTGTCGGGTCATTGAAAGATAAAATAAGTTTAACGTCATCGGCATACATAAGTATCCGAGAATAAGATAGTATTGTGGGTAGGCCATTAATAAAAAGAGTAAAAAACAAAGGACCAAGATGACTACCTTGCGGTACACCGGACGTTACAGAGACGGGCTTTGAAGTGTCTGAACGTAATATAACTTTCTGGGTTCTATTTTTTAAATAGGACGAAATCCAGAGCAGAAAAGAGGCGGGAAATCCTAACCTATCAAGCTTATAGAGGAGAAGATCATGGTTTACAGAGTCAAAAGCCTTACTAAAGTCGGTGTAAATGAAATCGGTTTGCTTTTTCTTAAGGAACCCATCATTAACCAATGAAGTAATTTCAATAATAAACCCATGCTGGAAAGGTGATAAAATCGATTTGCAATAATGCTGCAAGGTGGAGGTTATAATCTCTTCAAATAATTTAGGAATAGCGGAGAGCTTAGCTATGTCTCTGTAATTGAAAATATCTGATTTTCCACCTTTTTTATGAAGAGGAATGATATAGGACTCTTTCCAAAGAGTTGGAAAGACTGAAGAATCGAGTGATAGATTGAAAATCTTAAGCAAAGGTTTGCATAAGGAACTACAGCACTCTTTGAGAACACAGCTAGGAATGTTGTCAGGGCCAGGGGAGTATGAGGATTTTAGAGATTTTAAATACGAAAGTAGGGAGCTTTCACTAATTGAGGGAACACAAATCGAGTTAGAAGAAGGAATGGCATAAGGATAAGAAGTGTTAGTAAAGTGGACAGTGGAATACGTTGATTGAAAAAAGTCTGCGAATAGGTCACCCAGAAAAAAAGAAGAAGGTAGTGATGAAGATTAAGATTATGTGAAATATGTTTTCCTCGCCATCCCAGTCAAACGAATTTGAGCCGCTTTATTGACACAACCGTGACACGGAATCAGCTCGAAATTTGTATGACTGCAGTCGAAGAAGCCATCTTTCAATCCTGGCGGGAGGTTTCGATGTGGGCTTAAAAATCGCACCCAAAGGCTTGTGATCGGTCACAAGTTCGAACTCCAGTCCAGCCAGATAATAATAATCCTTCTCCACACCCCAAACCAAAGCGAGTCCTTCTTTTTCCGTTTGTGAGTACCTTTTTTCAACATCTGAAAGACTTTTGCTTGCAAATGAGATGATTCGTGGCTCATTATCTTCGCTCCTAAGGCTACGGGGCTAGCGTCGGCAATCAGACGAGTTCGGTACCATACGTTAAAATATGAAAGACTAGCAACGTTTGCCACTTGTTGCTTCAGTTTTTCAAACGCCTGACTTTCTTCTTCCCCCCAAACGAACTTATTATTCATCTTTAAAAGTCGTCTCAGCAGTTCCGTGTTGTTTGCCAAACCCAGAAAACTTCGAACCTCCTCTTTGTGTTTGGGTGACCGGAATGTTGTTATCACCTTAACTTTTTCTGGATCAGCTTCAATCCCTTGGTCGGATAATATGTGTCCTAGGAATTTCAGCTTGTTGGTTTTCCAAATGCATTTAGCTTCATTCAGCAAATCATTTTTCTCCGTAAATATTTCCCGCACTTTCCGAACTGCCTCATCGTGCTCTGCTACGGTATAATTTAAGACGTTAGGAGAGGACGCCAACAGTTCTTCTAGCATACGTTGGAAGATTTCCGGCGCAGAATTAACACCAAACAACAATCGTTTGTATCGCCTCCAATGGCATTTGGAACCTTCAGGACGCCACTTTCCAAAGAATTGCCTACCCAAAAATATATAACAAAAGAATTCTCATATCTTTATTGTCGGTTTTTACAAAAAAAAAGTTAAAAACAAAATGAATTTACAATTAAATACAAAACAAACGTTTTTTTTTAAACCGTTATAGTCACTTGATTCCATATTGTGCTATTTAATTTATCAATAAATTCCATTTTATTATTTAGCTCATTTAATTGTTGAAAAATTCCATCAAATTTGGTCTCAAAATGTTGAACCACCGCCTTAAATTCCTGACGCAGTTTATCAATTTCCGATTGCTGAAAATTGGTTAATTTCTGTGAAGATTCTAAGCTTACATACTCGACAGAAGCTGATGACGAGTTGGATTCCGAATCACTTGAGTCAACTTGTTCTCTTTCTGGTTGACGATACATACAGGCAACACCATAAATGTATTCACCTGGAAAACTCGAATCGTATTCATCTGGTGTAAATGTAATACCATTGGGACGTATAATCATATTCATAATCATATCCAGATTAAAACAATTCCATTTGTTGGCATGCAAATAAAAGTGTGTCAAATTGGAGAGTTGTGTAAAGAATAGCGGTTCAATTTCGCTAATATTATTGGCAGAAATATTAAGTTTTCTCAGCAGCGTCATGCCTTCTAAAGCCTTTGCAGGAAACACCAAGTGACCCGTATTACTAATATCCAAAAGTTCTAGGGCCGGCGTTTGCCAACCCTGGGGCAATTGTCTCAGCTGGGGATTATCAGCCACATCCAGATGACGTAAGCGCGTCATGCGTGTCAATGACGCCAACTGACCCAGCGAATTGTTGCGCAGCACTAGACGTTCCACTGCCTCTGGAGCGGTGAAATAAAGCTCTGTCAGTTGATTATCACTGAGGTCGACATTCGTCACCGAACCATACAGATTGACACGGTCCAGCGAACAGTTCTGGGCCCAAAGGTGCTCAGTGTTCAGGTTCAATAGCAAAACGTTCAATTGCTGATTATGCGAGAGATCCACAGCAAGCAAACGTTGTATTTCCAAATCCCTTGTTCTCACCCGGAAAGCATATTCCCCCAGCTCACGCAATCGGTTCGTGTTCAAAGTCACGGTCAAGAGTCGAGGATTGTGGGCAAATAGTTCATTTCCAATAATACTTATTTGATTCTCGTTTAATCCAATTTGCTGCAACATTTCCAAATCCTCAAAGATGCCTTCGGGTAGCTCAGTCAAGCGATTGCCACTCAAATCCAAATGTTGCAGTTTCTTTAAACCCGCAAAACTGTTTCGATGTAATTGACTCAATTTATTCTGGCTGAGAAACAAAAACTGCAGCTCACTGGCATAGTTGAAGGTATTCACTCCCAGTTCGGTCAACTCATTGTCCGAGAGTAGCAAAATCGTCAGCTGATTGGCCATCAAGAAACTCTCCCAGGTTACATGTCGCATGCCACAGTTTCGCATATCCAATTCCCTCAATTCCATGGAGTAGAATAAATGTAGCGGAAAATTGACAAATGTCGAATTGGTAAATATCAATGCATCCACTCGTGTTCCAGTGCCCATCTCGTAGGTTGCACCATCAGCTGCTATACGCACTTCCGTTTGCAAATCAAAAAATGCCACCTCGTCCTCAATGTCAAACAGAAAGTCATTACAACGTCTCAATATCCCCTCATCGTCCAGTTGGCAATTGTCGGCCAAAGTCTCAATTCGAACCAATTGTTTGTTCACACCATCATCCGGTACATAATCCTCATCAGCCTGGGCTAAAGTAGCCAGAAGTAGGTAATGGAACCAAACGAAAATACTGCCACGAATGTACATTATTGTACCACGTTGGTTAACGTTCGACTTGCAACTGAAACAACGACACGAACGATCATCACACATTGCGAGCGAATCATCAAACAGATAAGCCCCCACCCAGTAGTTCTATATAATTTTTGTTTGTGTATTCCATCATCAAATCTATATAATTTTTTCCCCATTTTATTCATGGTGTTTTGATTTTGCAAAAAAAAAAAAAATGAAAAATTCTAAAAAATAAAAGTAAACTTTTAGTTGGTAGAAATGGGCATACTCTATAAAAGGAAATTTGTTGGGAGAATGAATTAACTTACTAGGACATTTTGCACAAGTAGGATTGGCCTATGCCGGCATGAGAACTCTGACAAAGAATAAAAGCGCAGCCACTACTCGAGTCATCCTTTGTGCTTGGGGAACGGATGGCTTCTCGACTGAGCTTTTGTGGAATTCTTTTGGAGGAATTCTTCGTTCTTCGCGAAATAACAATATGATGGAATGCTTAGACAAATGCAAGCAGCACTCTGAAACACGAAATTGAATACAATGCGCAGTCCAAAAGATGATTAACTTGACACTTTGAGCTCTAATCGAGAAGTACACTTTACTGCATGATACAATAAATACAAGGTAGCGCAAACGGCAGGGTCCTTTCGCTCAAGAAATGATGAAACTCCGGAGCTGAAAACACACAAAAACGAGAAAGCCAAGCTAACTTCGTCTGTGCCGAAGTTTTTATACCCTTGCAAATGCAAACGTCACAGTTTATGAACGCTTTGTAACTAAAACCCATTTTCCGACAGATAAACATCTGTTTTCAACCAAATTTCGCGAATCTTTTTGAAAACATATCAAATTAACAATCACCGAGTTTAAGAAAGATAAAATTGAAAACAAAAAAATGTTTCTCACTAAAGCCGGGTATCCAGCAACGCGGAAACCACAAATTCCTGGCAAACTTCATATAAAAAGCACTGTGCCAGGAATTTTTAGTTTATCTTTTCGTTGCTTGAGTATCCAGCAACATGAACGAAACCCACAGATTCTTATCGATAGTTGGCCTATCGGTAGCGCGTGTGGATCGAAAGAACAGCTGATACACAGCTCAGGAATATATTGGTAACAATTATTTTGGACGTGATGAGCGAAAAATTGGGGAGAATGCCTCTATGTTTTTGTTATGAACAGTCATCTTGCTGGTGAACCAGCAGCGTGCAAAGATTGGTAGGGGATAGTGCCAAGGGGACACTTATCCCCAATTGCTGAGGCGGTCCGAGCATCTCTCGGTGGACACAAAAGTCGATGGGATGTCGTAGGTTGAGACGACTTCTGAGCCTGTTCGTCGCCAGATCAGAGGCAAGTCTATGGGAGTGGACCACCAGTCGGTCATGATACCTGCTGGTGTGCATATTAATTTGGGGCGCATAATGGCAAAGCGTCCGAATTGCGGTATATAGTTGTATGCCTCTCATACCAGGTACCTCACATAAAAGATTCTAGGTTCTTGAGGGTAGTGGAGCATGCCATAAGGGGATCCCCCAGATCCACCACTACGAAGCTTGAGAAGCCAATCGAGCTTCAATGTCATAGCTGCAATCGTAGCTACTGCCCGAGACACATAGACTTTCCTGATTAAGCGACGGTCCAGAGATACGCCAAGGTATTGATCCTAGGAGTCGCACTCGAGCAACTTTTCGGGGTCTCATAGCGATCATGTCGACTTATTGAACGATAAACGGCTATGTTCCAGCGGTTCGGCCATACAACAAAGTCAAGGTACTGATCTGGCCACTGAGTTGACAAAATCCTTAATATTAATACAAATGTATTTAGGCAATCTTGTATCCGACCATGAAATACTTCATTTGATTGGCGATCAATCGAGATGTCATACTACTTTGGAGATTGAAATGACATTATAAAGTTGTGCACATAATTCTGCTCCATCCGGGCCACACTACAAACTGTCATTCTTAGCCATCGGCTTATCATCCCCTTGTATAAAGTAGCATCTATGTACTTCCTCTGGAAATTATTATATTTATACCCTTGTTTTTTTTTTTTAAAGTTATTTAAATTCAAATAATTAACAGTTCTTAACAGCTGACTGATCAGAGTGACCATGCACCTTTTTGGTGGATGGAGATAAGATATAGACAACCGATCTCGACCAAAACTGGCAAATCTGTTTTAAAGCATGAAATATTAATAATGACCGAATTTAAGGGCGCTAACATAGAAAACAAAAAAGTTTTTCTCACTAAGAACCATTTTTTGACTGATGGTTCCTATGGCAGCTATAAGATATAGTCATCCGATCCGGTCGGTTCCGACATATTAGCAGCGTGCAGTAAAAAGAAGACTCTGTGCAAAATCAGCTCGATAGCTTTAAAACTGAGAGACTAGTTCTCGTAGAAACAGACGGACGGACGAACAGGCGGACTGACGAAGAAACGGATAGACGGTCGGACAAAGCTCAATTGACTCAGCTCGTCGCCCTGATCAAGAATATATATAGTTTATGGTCGGAAATTAATATTTCTATGCGTTGCAAACTTCTGGGCAAAATTATAATACCCTTTGCAAAGGTATAAAAACGTGGTAAGCGTCCACCAGAACCTATGAAGAATTCTAAGAAACTTTCACCATGAAACTTAGTGTCTAAAACAGCGTTGGTCAACGAGAGCGAGGCCAAAAAGTGAGAATGTATTGGTGTGCGAAAATAAAACGCCGTAAACCAGCTTCGATCTGGCCGCATCAAAGTCTAGCCAGCGACTGAAGACCTGTCTCTTTCGTTTTACATCTTCGGTTGGAACGGTCGCTTTGTCCCATATATTTTTTGTACAACTGTACATGTGGTATATACGTGAGACATGGCTGAATTAGATGATCATTTCGATACTGGAGATTCCATATCCGATGCAAGGCCCTGCAAAATTGTGGAGATGTCAACGTAAAAAACTGGAAAGCACGGACACGCAAACATTCATATGGTTGGAATTGATATTTTCTCCAACCAGAAATATGAAGATATATGTCCATCCACTCATAACATGGATGTTCTCCAAGTCAAACGGGAAGATTACCAGTTGATATCGATAAGTGATGATTCCTTCCTTACATAAATGTCGGACTGTGGTGTTTTTCGTGAAGATTTGAAAATTCCCGACAGTGATTTAGGTGAACAACTGCGTAACGACGTTGATAATGGCAAGGAATTCCTGTGCACTGTTTATAAAGCTTGTGGAGAGGTTGTGTGTTATCGCAATTAAGACCAACACGACCAATGTGTCGCTGTAAATTTCTGTTGCATTTACATTTGAAGTAAATTTAATCAAAGATGCTGTTATAGGCTGTTATAGGCTAGTTGACTCAACTTCTTGAATCTGACGATTATACTAATAAAACAGAAATTTGAAGCATCTATGTTTAAAACAAAAACAAAGCAACAAAATACACGTTTACACTCTTGGCCTTAGCTTCGGCATGCGTTCGGCTCGTATATGTGTAAATAGCGAAATGTCTTCGCCCCCCGAGGGGTACCGGTGACCACTGCTGGTTTAAAATCAATTCATAGCTCCCGCTGAGAAGCATAAAGATTTCAGGTTAAGGTATTTTAAGGTATTTAAAAAATTTAACACATTTTCCAAGTACAGTTAGTGGAACTTCGACGAAGTTGCTTGAGACCTGTGAACATCTTTTGGTAAGCACCAAGTTCTAATACCACATCTTCAAATTTAAGCAAACATTTTATTGTAGGCTTTACCTCAGTTTGAACCTATTTCATATGGGTGCTGAGGATTCCCCTTTCTGTCCCGATCTCACTCAACGCGGAGTCTTATATCCCAAGGTTCATATGGGAAACGGGGGCCCGAGATTACTAAAATTGAATCAACAATCAAACTGTATTATTTTGTAAATTTTCTAATAACGTTCACTTGCATTAGACTCGACCCGTTGTAGCTCTCAAAATGCCACAACAACAAAATAACAGTACAGCGACTCTGCGAAGCGATAGATTGCTGGTCGAAAAATGAATACAAAACTGATGGTAGTTGCAGCGCCCTTTCTTAAGATTTTGTGCCCACCGCTGCTTTAGAGTTTCTGATGCAAATACGAATTGAAAAAGTTTACTTGTTTAATCTTTCAATCTGTATTCGACTTCATAAATTTTTTGTCTTTCTTATCATAAAACTTACTGAGAAACTCGTCTCTTCCCATAGATTCTAAAGTACCGCTCGCACATTTAGTTTATAATAAGAGACTTTTTTATTTTTTACAATTTGTTTATTATAAGTGACGTTTTTTCTGACGATTTCAAAGCTAATAAACGAACACTTTTAGATATGTTATAATTTTTTCTATATCCAAACAACATTTCTCAAAATTTCACGCTAAATAACACTAGTTCAAGAATCTGTCTGAATCTTGAGATGATGTCTTGTAATCGATAAAAATTAAATTATTTCTTCCTTTACAGCACATCATGTATAACTCAAATATGAAAGGGTATAATGTGTATCAAAAATAAATAATGGGGAAAAGCATTTATTTCTATTGTGACTAGCTCTATATGCATTGTGATTCGTGTTGTTGTCATTATTTTGACATGTGTATTTTAATTTCATTATTGTTAATTCCATTGCCTGCTCGTGTAATTGCTGGCTAATTGAAGCTACACATCCGCACCGAAATTGTATTGTATATATATGTATATACATTAATATATTTGCTCGCTGATCTGTTTACAAAAACCCTATTTCAGGCGGCTTAGTCAGCTCAAGTTCAAGTCCCACTACCTTACCGTATGTCTTATCTGTTGTGTGGGCTAAACGACTGACTTATTATTTATGTGAGTTAGTGTTTACCTTACACTTTTGTACAAAAAAGTACAAATCACTTTTTGGTTGCTGATAAGTGAATACTTTACTAGACAGCCGGGCAAGGTAATAGATAGATAGGTTAGTATTAATAAGTATGTTGTTTTCGTTTAGTTTTCAATGGATTAGATAATAATTAAAATTGAATTAAAGTTAAATTTAATTGAAATTAACTGTGAAACATGTGTTTCAATCTGAAACCCTGAGAAGCGATTCAGTAACAAATCTTCCAAAACAGAAACGGATCCTGGATCTCCATAATAATATGATTTTTCAATAGTTTTACCTGAAAAGATGTAAAAAAATGTCAAACAATAAAGTCGTGTGGAACATAAGACAAAACAAATTTATTTGCACGTGCTTGCCGACTAGAGAAGAGAACTGAACGTGCGTTTCTTATTAAGTTTCGTACGTACCCGTGTTCAGCTTACCCGTTTTATTTGTACTCTTTTTTTGATAAAAACCAAGGCTGCAAACCTCTAAAATTCTGCAGAAGGTTACAGAATACTAAGGTTCGGTTCACCTTAGGTTATGGTTCGAAACTTATTAAGATTGGTATTAAGATTGTCTATATATTCCTGTATATATATTCCTGATCAGCAAGACGAGCTGAGTTGATATAGCCATGTCCGTCTGCCCGTTTGTTTCTATGCTATATCCTCCATCAGTTTTAAAGCTATCTTAACCAAACTTTGCACAAAGTCTTTAGGTACAAATATAATGCACACTTGTCGGAATCGGCCGGGTCGGATGACTATAGCATATAGCTGCCATAGGAACCAGTGGTCGAAAAATAAGCTTAAGTGAGAAAAACTTTTTTGTCTTCAACGCAAACGTCCCCAAACCTCGCATTTCTAAGTTTTCTATGCTTTTACATAATTCCACCAAGTCTTATGAAAATCGGACAACTATATAGTATAGCTGCCATACAAAAGATATGTCTGAGAAAAAGTCTAAGTAGGAAAAACTTTTTTGTTTTCAATGCTATCACTCCCAAACTTGTCACTAATCAATATTATATGCTACTGCACAATTCTACCAAGTTTGATCCAAATCGGATGACTACAACATATAGCTGCCATAGGAACTATCGCTCGAAAAAGTAGTTTTAGTGAGAAAAACTTTTTTGTCTTTAACGCAAACGTCCCCCAATCCTCGTATTTCTAAGTTTTCTATGCTTTTACATAATTCCACCAAGTTTTATGAAAATCGGACAACTATATAGTATAGCTGCCATACAAAAGATATGTCTGAGAAAAAGTCTAAGTAGGAAAAACTTTTTTGTTTTAAACGCTATCACTCCCAAACTTGTCATTAATCAACATTATATGCTACTGCACAATTCTAACAAGTTTGATCCTAATCGGATGACTATAGCATATAGCTGCCATAGGAAGTATCGGTCGAAAAATTAGTTCTAGTGAGAAAAACTTTTTTGTTTTCAATTGTAGCGTCTTTATACCTTCCAGTTGTGAATATTATCGGTTTCCACACAATTCTGGAAAGTTTGGTCAAAATCTGATCAAAAACCATAATGGTGTTAGGTTTGATGCAAATTGGATGACTATAGCATATACGATCGATCGAAAAAGTAGTTCTAGTGAGAAAAACTTTTTTGTTTTCTTTGGTAGCGTCTTTACGCCTTCCAGTTATGTATAGTTTTTTGCTACAGCACAATTTTGATGATTTTTATCAAATTTGGAGTAATATTTGATTTTTTGATTTTAGTTAAAGTTTGCATCTGGCTGGCTCAAGGTCTATGGTTGAGTATAATTTAATATAATCAACACAAATCAACAGATATTAATTACAACATTTTGGAATAGCATATCCAAGTCCGTACAACGATCGCTGTTTTGAGAATATACGAATATATCAAATAGATGCCATATAAACAATGGCCTCATCACAGTTGTGATTTTCCCCTCGTTTCAGTCTACCTACATCAGAGCTCAAAGTACTTTCGTTTACTTATCGAATTCAAAACATTTAAGTGTTTGTTCAGTAGCCCATATAAGAAATGGAGGCGCCATAAAACATCAGCTACAATGGCAATTTTATATATAATATATATATATTCTTCCATCCAAGCCTAACGCATTATTGTTTGCCATATTCATAAGCCTACAAATATACGTAATACGTATGTATGTATGTATTTATACGCATTTGTTTACACAGCAAAACTATTGAAGAAAATTTGATTTAAATTAAATGCAGGCAGCGTAGTCGACCACAACAAAGCGAACAAAGTCTGTCAGCGTGTCTATGGGGGCACATATAGGGAATATGCTGGCTTCTTTTCAATCCTCTTTCCTTTTGTGTATGCAAAGTAATTGCGGCAAATTGAATTGAAAAAGACGACAAAATTTATCGCTAAACGAAGTCATGCCGTTTCAATTGACCAGCAGCGACAACAATTTAAAAAAAATATATACCACATTACATTGTTTCCATAATTAGTAGTAGATACAAATTATGCTTCAAGAATTCGCCAAATAAATTTAAATAAACAAACAAAATACTGGCAACAATTTTGTTTGCTTAGCTCTAAAGGAAAGTCTGATAAGGTAAGTTAATTAAATTCAATAGGCAAATACATTTGTTTGCATAAATATTAATTGTGCTTTAGTTTGCAACAAAAAAAAAGCAGGTCGAACGTGTTTTAGAGTCTTTCTCCAAGTTGTTTGATAATAAATTATCGTATTTTTAATCTGACATATTTTAAATTTTGCATCTTTTGAGCGACACTCTCACACTTTGCTTTTTATTGAGTTGAAAATATGCCAAAATATGCCATATATATTTTTAAATTAAAATAAAATGCCTAAATAACTTTCAGAAAGGTAAACAAGGCATGAAATTGTAGGCAAAACTAATGTAAACATATATGATGTATTGTGGAAAAATTATTCAGAATTGTCATCAACAACACCTATTTCGACTCGTAAAGAACTTTTATGAAGAATATTAAAAAACCCCCAATTACGCCAAAATATAGTATAACATTTATATAATCACCTTAAGGGCCGTTTTCTCATGTTGGTGTTTTTGTAAATCTAGGTGGATTTGCTGCATTTGCATTGCTCATATTCAATGCTAACCATCTAGATAAATTTGGTAGCAATCTACTTTATCCTCATTGATTTCAAAACCATGTTCATGCTAAAGCAAATTAAGTATGGTCACACTGAAAAATATTTGAAAACAAAAAACAACTGCTGCTAAAAACAGTAAAGTCTGAATTGTTATTAAGTAAACCAAAAATGGAAAATATTGGATGTGCCTTTAATATACACGAACACCTGCAGACATTGCTGAAATTACAGATGCACATTCTGATTCCCCTAGTTCATTGCTTAAGCTAAGTTTACACATCCAAATAATTTCGCTAAATTTTGATACAAATTGCCATGATTCAGTATTTTACAGGATTAAAAACTTAAACTGTGGTTCCATACGCGAATAATTTGATCAAATATGGCCGGAAAGTTCCACAATTTGGCATATATAGCCCAATTTTTTATGAAAATTTGTCCAAATTATTTACCTGTGTGAACATAGTTTGCGACCTACTGCTTAATCTCCCATCATAGTAGCAAGTCGTTCCAAAAGAAAACCCTTCTTCTTGCTTTAATTTTTAAAATTGCTTCGCAATAAAAAAAACAATCAGCCGAGAGAAGAGGTGCTGCCAACCCAGTATTTTACCATTCCAGCCCTCCCGGTGTGACCGTGGCGCAAATGCCCGAATTTATAATCAACCTTCACGAGACAACCAATTGCACAAAAGCCACCTAGTTGCAAAATCTAGATGGATTTCGATTTCGAAAAACATGAACATGAGAAAACGGCCCTTAGAAGAGTCTGGCTTAGCAAAACTTTTGTATTGTAAAATAATAAAAACGTTAGACCAGGCGAACCTCAGGCAAAATAGCAGCCCAAGTCCCGTCCAACCGATCGAAAGGCGCAGCCGGCTAACGTGCGACACGAATACGCGAAGAAATAACATCAAGTAATCTTAACTAAGGGCTAAATAAGTTAAAAAAGTAGTTTTTAAAGCAGGAAGAGAAGTTTCGGAGTCGGTAGTTAATTGTAATCTTCACAGAGGACACGAAACGGTTCATGCAAGGCATAGTTACTTGTTGTTAGTAGTACCAACCAACTCAGAAGAGTCGATTTCACCATTAATTAGTCTATCTATAAAGATTACCCCAAGCATAACTCTATGGTTAATTAGGAAGGAAAGGTTAATTAAAAGAAGTCTACCGGAGTACGATGGTAAAAGGACCTCAGAATTCCAGTAAACCACGAAGAGCGAAGAATAAGCATTGTTTTGGCACAGATTCAATTCTTTCTTGATGGGTTGAATATTGCGGAGATGATATTCGTAATCAAGAATCGGACGGACAAGAGAAGTGTACAGAATGTTCGTCGTACAGGGATCGTCAAATTTCTTCGACCAGCGCTTAACAAATTTTCACAAAAAAGTTTAACGGCATGAACCATTATCCATTTTCCAGGGCTTATCGTCTTATTGTCGTTTTAAATGGTGGTCAGAAAACTCGACAAAGTTTCCACAATTGAATGAATGACTTTGAGAGGGGAGAGTAAGCGTAGAACGTCTATTGTCCATGGTGTAATTATTATTTCTGCGCTAAGAAATCCCATCGGAAATCCAATGACCGATCTTTCTTTATATTTAACCGGTTTATACCGGTACTTACCGGTATACCGAAATACAAATCCAGGTACCAATACAGAACTGAATACCGAAATAGTGTTAGTACCAAAACAGAACCTTTTTCCGAAACATAAGTTTCGGTACGTACCAGAAACGGAAAGAACCGTCTGCCGCTCACCACCTCGCAACCTCTACACGTAGCCTAATACACCTGGCTTCCCGGGTCTTCCCCAGATACTAGAGATCGTTCAGCCATGCGCTTCAAATATTATAAATAAGTAATACATTATATAAAACAACATTTCCTTTTAAAATAATCCCATTATGATTCTATTTCTATATGCTAAGGCTTTAATCACATAACTCTGCAGCTTTGACCAGTCCGCGCCGTTGAGGATGTTTAATATTTCGTGCGGAAACAGGGTACATTTTCCGAAAATTGAGAGCCGGAGTTCCAGAAGAATCGGGCAACCTCCAATGAAATGGATAACATTTTCTAGCTCCCTCCTGTTACAAAGAGGGCAGTTTGTGTCACTCCTCGTGACATTCGGTATAAAGTTCAAGTTTAATATCTCACCTCTGGCCATAAAAACACTTCTTATACCTTCAATGGAGAACTCATCGGAGAAATAATTATTCTCTCCCAGATCGTAGTGCAGCTGCCCATAAATTATTCGCTCAACAAATTTCATTCTATATGCTGCATCCATTTTAATTGTGATGTTCTTAGCCCAAGTTTTCCATGTAGCGTTATCTTCAAGATTCAGTCGAACTCCATGATCCGCGGCTAGACAGCCCCTCTCTCTCTGAAACATTGCAGACGTTCTTTTAATATATATTCTGCCAAGATCCTAGGTACCCTTCTTTCTTCCATGGTTATGGCTTTTGGCATATAATCGAAGTGCAGATTAACTGTATGTAAATGAAGTAACGATAGTCCGGTCTCCAAATATAACATTCTGTTCGGTGTGTATTGTGGTAGACGAAAAATTTTCTTAAGAATATATCTTTGAAGACTTTCCACTTCTTCGTATTGTTGTATCCATCCACATTTTTGCCCTCACTGCGGCATTAAATAGCTTATACTTTGTGCTGGTAGGAACCTCTTTTTTGCCTAGTATAGTTTTCCAAGTACTAGCATCTTTTAGTTTTTCTCCAGTGTTTTTTCAAAATTAGCACCTTTGATTTTTCGCAGTTAATTGTAAGCCCCCACTCCTTGCAAAACTTCTCTTAAGCATTGATATTGTCTTGCATAGCCTTGGGTGTTTCTGCGAAGACCACTATATCATCTGCGTATAATAAGGTTTTTATTTCCAGGCCGTTTTATTGTGAGTCCTTTCGGAAGGAATTCCACTATATCATTTTGGAATATCGAAAAGAGAACAGGTCTCAGCAAGCATCTTTGCTTAACTCCAGACTCCGTAGGAAACCATTCGGATAGCTTTGCGCCATCCCAAACTGCTACTTCATTGCTTTCTTACATACTTTGCAAAGTTTGTATAAATTTGGAGTATATGCCGATATTGCGCTCAGCTTATACTCGCCACTTGAATAGGACACCCTGTATGCTCTCTTTAAAACTGCTCGTAACTCGAAAACGAAATGGTAGAATAACGGTATTTTTTGCATATTATCTTTGTGCAAGCATTCTTCGCTCTTTCTGGTATATTCCAAGTTTTGGAATATTACCGTTATAAAGTTGTTTGCACTTTATGTGAGCCACTTGAATAGAACATGCATTTTATTTGGTCGGTATCGTTGACACGTGCACACAAATTTTGGTTTACTTAAACTTTTTGCTTTAATTGAAGTGTATATAAAATTAAAAAAATTAAAATGGGGCGTGGCACTTCATTATCTGAAGTCGGAGAAAGGAAAAATCCAAGCTTACAAGGATTCTGGCCTTTCTATTGCCAAAATAGCAAAAAAAGTCGACAGGAGCCGTCACGCCATAACAAATTTTTTAAATAATGAGGCCAATTATAGTAAAAACATGAAGGGCCGCATCCACAGTGTGCTTACCATTGCGGACAAGCGACTTATATTAAGAGAAGCTTCCAATTCGCACGACTCTTTGGCCAAGATAAGGGAAAAATGCAACGTTAAAGCAAGTTTGACAACCATGCGTCGTGTTATTAATAATGCTACACACCTGAAGAGACAAAAAATCAAGAAGAAGCCACCTCTTAACCCGGCTCGGAAGTTACAACGCCTTGATTTCGCGCGCGCACATGTCACCTGGACTTCGGAATGGCAACGTGTTGTCTTTTCGGACGAAAAAAAGTTTAATTTGGAGGGCCCCGATGGCTACAGCTACTATTTTCATGATCTTCGAAATGAACCACACCATCTTGATAAGTTGCACAGCAGTGCTGGAGGTATTATGGTATGGGGGGCCATTTCCTATTATGGCACCTGTGAGCTTAAATTTATTCCAACCACCATGAATGCGTTGTGTTGTAATGGTATATTGAAAGAGGCCTTTCCACACTTCCAAACTCTTTTTGCAAATCTAAAATGGATTTATCAACATGATAATGCCCCTATACATACGGCCCGGATTGTTAAATCGTATAAAGCGAGCCAAAACGTGGAGTTATTAAACTGGCCACCCTGTTCACTGGACTTGAATATCATTGAGAATGTGTGGGGATGGCTAACACGTGAAGTATATGGATCAGGTCAGCAATATTCAAGCGTTCCCGAACTAATTGCAGCTATCAAATAAGCATGGGGCTCGATATCGTTGAATTATTTGGGAAAATTGTATGCATCCCTTCCAGACCGAATGTGTGAGGTTTTGGAGAAAAAAGGAGGCTCAACTATTCACTATTAAAAACTTTTTTTGGTTTAAAAACATGTTAGTAATTTCTTATTTAAGTAATATTGTTATTTGAAAAGGATTGAAATATTCTTAAATGGTTTTTAGATAAATTGTTATTCTATTCGAGTGGTGCAAAATGAAGACTCCAAAATTTGTTACTTATTGGTTAACAATGTTTTTTGTATACTTACAACTTTTGAATAATTTTGTAATTTTCGTCTAATTACTGCATTTAAATAATACTTTATAAGAAAACAAAAATTATTTTCCTAGATGGCTTGGTTTAGCAGCAATTAACTATAGAAAATCGACTTTAGAGGTGTCCTATTCAAGTGGCGAGCAGTGTAAGAGTCCTTCTATCAATCGAGTCAAAGGCTGCCTTAAAATCCACAAAGAAGGCATAGAGTTTTTTGTCGTTGTCCAAATAGGTTCGCGCAATGGTATTCAGACAGATGATATTATCTACTGTGGAGTATCCTTTTCGAAATCCCGACTGAAACTCTGTTAGAACGTCAACAGTGTTGAGCCACTTACTTAGACGTTCAAGGAGAACGGAAGAGAAAACTTAAGCTATCGCATTCTGAAAAGTTATTCCTCTGTAGTTGCTGGTTACTTGTGGATCGCCTTTCTTGAAAATTGGGAATATTATGGCTTTCGGTTTGCAATATATTGTTGTATGCTTCTGCTAACCTTTGTAAAAAAGATAGTGAGGCAAATTTTCTAACCTCAGCGGGTATGCGATCAGGAACAGGAGCTTTGTTATCTTTTATTTTAGCGACAATGTTAGAAACTTCCCGGACTGTTCTTGTTCCATCTAGTGTTTCATTTACAATGTATGTTAGGGCATACTCCAAGGGTAGCTTCGAGCTAAATTTAAGTAAATTACCAAAAAAGTTTGCCAACTGGGCGGCGTCCACTTCTATGCCACTTTACAAAAGAGATTCCATTTAATCTTCTAATGGTGCTCCAGTACGACTTGCTGTCACGGATATCTTCTAGTGATGCGGCTGGCTTCTTGATGACAAATGTGCTTGTATGTTTTGTTTGCTTGCTGATATCGAATCATAGATTCTTCCGAGTTTTCACTGTTGCCGATTCTAAGCAGTTTAAACGATTTGTCCCGCGCTAATTAGCATCTTTTGTTGTACCACTCCTCTTTGTAGGATAATCCAACACTTTTAATCTGGGGTATCGGCGAATTTGTGTATACACAATTCAATCTCTTTCGAATGGTAATAGTAAAATAATTAATTAGTCAACAAGGTTTTCATATATTTTCTTTCTTTGTTTTTGTTAAACTATAATTCCTATGTTAAATTTAAACAAATGTTTTAATTTAAAGATAATTCTATAGAAAATGGTGTGTAAAATATAACAATGTTATATACTCTCACATCTGCTGATAAGTCCATCGTCATCTTCGAATATACTTATATCCTTAGGCAACTGAATATCCTCTAATAATTCCTCCAATTGACCACATATTATATCATTATCCTTATTATCGAAATATAACTCATAGTCCAATTCTTTTAAATAAATTTCACGTAATTTATCATGTGTTATATCCAGAAAGTTTAATTCTTTTAACCCCTTCAACATTTCGGCGGGAAAAGTAGTAAAATTATCATACGTAAAGCTTAGACGTTTCAATTGCTTGGCTACCCAAGGTTGAGGCAATTCGCTTAGCCCCCCCTCCATGCCCGATAAATCCAAATCAATTAGTTTTTGTGCTTTTGAAAGAAAATCTAATTTATGGAGCGGGGTTTTTGTCAATTGAAGTTCCTCCAGCACTTCAGGATGAGCAATTTTGAGCGTTTTCAACCGCAAGTTATCTCCCAATTGAATACGGTTGACTTGACCCTCAAGCTGCACCGATTGTAGTCCGCAATTTGAGGCCTGAAGTTCTAAAATGTTGCCCGTAAGCTGAAGTTTTTTTAGTTGTGGATTATACGACATAATAAGAACTTCTGTGACGGGGAAAGCATTTGAAGAAATATCTTCTAAATAATTGTTTCTAATGGAGAATGCCCGTAGATTTAGTTGATTTTGGCATAGATTTGTAGGTAAATTTTTAAGTTGATTGTTGTCCAAATTTACTTCATCTAAATGTATTAATTGACTGAATACATTGTTTGAAAGCGTTTTTAATTGATTGTTCTGTAGCAAAAGTCTTCTGAGTTGTCTTAGACCGTCAAGTACTTCGGTAGAAAGTTTTTGTAAAAGATTATCCGACAGATTCAATTCTTCCACTTGGGGAATGAGAGAAAATGTTTCCTTTGACAAAGTACTTATCAAATTTCCTCCCAAATTTAATTTCTTTAAATTTTTAGCATTCTCGAAGCATTTCTTATCAATATGCTGCACTTTACATTCCAAAACATTGAATTCCTCCAGTTGGTTAAGCGAATGGAACACTTTTAAGGGTAGATTTGACAAGCTGGAGCTGTGTAATACGAGTACTTTATAGTTTACTAAATCCCTGGATACATTTGTATCAAATGAAGCCACCTCAGAGCTGTTGGGATAAATTAGACCATCACAGAAATTTTCTTGACATTTCAAATGTTGTATTAAAATTTCCTTAGGCTTCTCGGCTTGACAGCAACTCAGCATCAATAACAAATAGTAGAAATAATATGGTGACAACATGTCGCCTCTAGGTTCTAGAACTAACTGGGTTAGTCCAATCCAATTCACATTTTAGGCTAAGACCAGAGAGCTCTCAAAGCCTACAAAAACTGGTTTTTTGAATTTGTTTGTTTTTTTTACTTGAATTGATAACAATTAAGTTCCAACCCGGTTCACAAGCTAATAAAAATTTATGATTGTGCTCAATGAATATATTTGCGACATTTAGTAGTTCTACACGATAATTTCTGGGCATAGACTGGCGATAAGCACGTTTTATTTTGTTTTTTCACTCAAAAATCTAAGTTTTATAATTTATGGACTGTTGTTGGGGTATATCAGTTGAGTATGTTTTTGCCAGTTGAAAGGTATTTGTTATAATTGAGATGGGAAATGTTTTTATTATGTTTTAGAATAATAGAATAAGAATAACTTAAGCATTCACTCTTTACTCTACCAATAACGGGTATACATATTTAAGAAACTTCGGTTAATCAATGGTTAATGTTGGAAAATTGAAGGTTCGAAGTTTTTCCGTATATACAAAATTGAAATCGAGATGTTGTTATGCTTAAGGGTAGGTTCACAGTCAAATAGTAGATCAGAAAACCTGACTTCCAGCCCTGTCTTAATCTTTTCTGATCCGACTTGACTTTCTTTCCTGCCCAACAGGTAGCCTCTTCTGAGTGACACGAGAGCATAAGTTTAACTCGGTTCTGCCCGACTTCGATATTCCCGCTGCTCAGGAAGGACTTGACTTTCTTTCCTGCCCAACATGTATCCTCTGCTGAGTCAAACGAGAGCATAAGTTTAACTCGGTTCTGCCCGACTTCGATATTCCCGCTGCTCAGAAAGGGAAATGTTTAGTAGCTTTAATGCTGGAGAAATATGTTCCGTGCGAAATGTCTCGTGCGAAAAAGCTTTAACTTAAATTTGGAAAGAACTATAAATTACACTGTTTTACAGTAAAAAGTATCCCGAGCATCTTGAACTAATTTCTGCTTGTTTACCTGCAGAATTAGAATTAGTCGTAGTCATGATCACTCTTGGAATCTTCATTTGAATAAAATTATAATGAAGTTTGAGATGTGCTAGTGTGTTCTTTTCGATCGGAGCCATGCGTCGTCGTAGTACGTCAAAGTAATAGTTTGTGTGTTTCTATGGGGATCACCGACCTCTCCTTGGGTCTTGCGGCATGGTGATCAGGTAGGGTGGGCAACATCTGCGCAGCCTCACAAACAGCATTAGCCGGTACAATGAACCCAACAGGGGTATTTGTCTAGTCCTTTGCGTAATGTCCTTTCTTCTAGGCTTCTCTATTTCTTTCTGCTGTCCGTCTGTTCTCCCTTTTTATTTTTCCTTTCCAGCGAGTTTCATCGAGCATTGTCCTGTCCCTTCACACCAGCACGCGAATCTGATATCATTATTTGTAGAGCAAGCGAGTATATAGCACGGTATAACCTTTCTGAACCCATCCCTTTACCGACATCCTTTGAGCCGGACCCAGCGCGTGCTCCGCTAAAAGCTACAATCCCATCTTCTCGTTCCAACTTAACAGACTGCTTCGTTGTATGTTACAGTTAATATAATCAATATTATAATTTTTCGGCACGATTACGATTTCCGTTTCCAAGATATTGGCGAAAAACAAATTTTCCAAGTTTTTATTGTTATTGTTATTTTTGCATTAATTTCTGATTGAATGAAGCCTATAGGATATTATACATATCAATGGAGCTGAGAAAAATAAAACACACGGTATAAGTAATGCCAATGGTGTCGAAATTGGCCTTCAAAGTCAAAATTTTTCTTGGTATTATTGCAATTTTGAAATACTAACATACTACAAGCCATACACATCAACAATAAACATATGCACTAATTATGGAAATTTTGTTGGACTTGTTTTTAAGACCATAAGCAAAGTTATAGTCTGTTAAACACGAAAGTCAAGATTTAAATTTATGGGAGGACAACTATATTCCCAGCCCAAATTTGTATAACGGCTGCTTGATAAAACTAAATATTTATTGAAATGTAGGATAACAGATTCATGGAATGCTAGGATAACGTTTGCAGATTGTTATTTTTTTTTTCCATATACAAAAGCCACCTCTGTAAATCTGGCCAGTTTCTTCTATCCTTCATTCAAGGTTAGAAGTACCTCTGCTGCTGTCAGTTTGCGTTTCTCAATGCAACGCAGACGAAATTACCTTTCAACAGAGCAGCTCGCTATAAAACGCTGATGATTTCTACATGCTTGCTGTTATAAAGATAACCCCGTTCAAAATCTTTGTTGAACAGCTGTTCGACCATAACAGATCGGAATAGCACGTTCACACACTTACATATTATACATAAAACTCCTAGCTTTCTCCGTGCCATAAATCGCACTCAAGTTATGATCAAATGTCAGTTCCCATCAAAGGTCAGTTTTAATTTGATTACAGTAGTGGCGCCATCAATTGGTCATTTTTGAAATGGTTTTAGCTGCGAAGTTTGATGTGTAACTTACTTAAATGAATATAACTTTAGCTAACAATTATCGTTGAGTTGAACGATCGCGATACCGCGCGTGGCCGAAGCCAGCCAGAAACTGCATGACAGAGATGGCGCGTGGGTTGTTGTTCTGCCACTGCGTTAGGGATGGTGCTCGATGATGGCCAGAGCTGCCACAGTACTCCCCATCCAGAGACCATGTGGGAACGAATTATCTTCAAGTTTTGAGTCTAGCTGGGATGAATGTCCGGTATGAATGATGATCATCTACAGGATCTGTGCAAGTCCCAATGTGGGGTCAATAAGCAAGTTCGCCCAAGCAGCGTTATGGTTGCAGAGTCAGTAGTACTGGGTATTGTACCCCGAGTAGAGTTTTGGACTTTCGTTTGCCACTCGTTGTGGACTTTCGTTTGCTTATCGTTAAGGACTTTCGTGGTGCCACTCGTTAAGGACTTTCGTGATGCCTCTCGTTGTGGACTTCGTTTGCCACGCGTTGTGGACTTTTTGTTGAGATCGAGAACTTCTAGGTAGACTCAGGCTGGCATCAATTGCTAAACAAAGAGCGTTTCGAGTTGAAGCAGGTTGCTTGTGATCGATTAGGTGTGCGGATCGTTGTGCATGAACATCGGCTATGATGAAAGATGTGATGAAGATCCAAATTCAGTTGCGCGACGTACTTCCATAGAATGCGCCAAAATTTGTTTGACTGTATGCTGCAGACACCGTGAGCATGTATGCATATATGTATGTATGTGTGTGCTGGCTGCGAGCGTATGAGTGTTAGGCAAATCGCTGTTTCTGTTGAGGATCTAGCTGGCTGCTGTCAAAATAGTGCTCCCCGCCTTAGGCAGCCCGACGCTGCTCGAACGGACGCGATACAGCAGCGCAACAGCAGCGCTGCTATTGCAGATATAGAGTGTATTACAGTCGGGCTTGACCGACTTTCTAGCTGGTTTTGCTTTAAGTGTGTACAACGGTCCCGTTCGACATCATGGAAATGCCCATATCTACTTTATATCAGGGGGGCCCAGAATGAGCCTACGGCCGCGTGAAAACAAATACAAATGCAGAAAATATATCTCAAGCAATAACAACTACAAAAAGTAGAAACAAAAACACGATTCTTTTTGTGTGCGCCGCCGTGAATAGCGAAAAGTGTTCGGTTACTGCGAGCGAGGCGAGAGCTATGCCTAAGCAAAGTTGTTGTTAATTTTTAATTTGTCAGAGACATAGGAGAGAGAAAGAGAGTCGCAAAACCTTAGCTCGGAGAGAAAAAGAGGGAGAGCACGCCTATGAAATTGTTGTTGCTTTATGTAGGTTTATGGCGCTCGTGGATCATATACGCGCGAGCCATTCCTTGGGCTTGCGGAATAGGCTTGAACACCCCTGCTTTATATGGTCGGAAATGTTTCCTTCTGCCTGTTACATACATTTTCACGACTTTAGTATACACTTTTTCCTATGCGTGTCTTCACTGTACATTTCAATTGTTTTTGCCATTTTGAAGACATTGCACTTTTGTACCAAAATTGCATAAATTTCAAGACAATAGTAGAAAAGCAAATTGTTCACTTATTGCAGTCAATCATTGAATGCTTCAAGCTTAGATGTTGTGATGTTGCTGCTGGTGGCTGGTGGCTGGTCAAGTCTCCATTCGATTTCACCGTTGCTCAATGCGCACATTATATTGGTGTCATGACAGACTGACAAAGCACAAATAGATCTTGTCAGCAAACCAACAATCAGTCAAGTGCACAGATCTGGGTCCCAAACAAGTTTGTACATCATTTCTAATTCACTTTATTGGCGTGTGCTTTGCTTTGGATTGGACTACAGGTGCTGCTACAAAAGAATAATAATAACAAATTACAATTAATATCGCTCTCTAGGCTCCACCTTGGGATTGGATAGATTAGCGCCGGGTATGGGCGGCATATTTGGTTGAATGGGACCCAAAGGTTTGAGCTTGGTAACCGCTGCATCGGCTACTTTATTGGATTCCTTAATAATTTTAGGTGGCATGGTAATGTCAATACTATCGGATTGCTGATAGAACAAATAGCAAGCCGACATTAGACCCACCAGTGAAAGAGTTATAAGAGTCCAACGCAGTCCGGAGTTAAATTTGAGACCGCTAAGGAAAAGCAAGAAAGTATTAACAATATTGACATCCGTAAAGAATACCTACAGAAAGAGAGTATATTTAAGCATATTGGTGTAGGTCTTGTTAAGCTGTACTCCCTCCTCAACCCAAAACAGGGGCAGTATAAGTTTACGTAATTTCTCCATGGGTTCAATGCCCTTCACAGGTTCCATATCCAAATTGAACTGTAGTCGCTTGGCCGCCTGGAAAGGAGTACCGGACATCTGGAAAATAAAAGTATAGAAGATTTATTAAGCAGAATCAAAACTCTCTCTTCAAGCTCTTTCTTACCAATTCAAAATCTATGTATACCGCATGATCTTTTTCATTGGGATTGAGTCCTTCGACGGCATCAATCAATTTCGAATCTGCTTTATAGAAATGCGGCATCGAAGCCATTAGAGGACCACCCAAACATGGTGCCAAATTCATTGTTCCACGTGGCGGACATGTTTCCAAATCTTCCGGATCATCGCAGAAACAATGCAACTTTTCATCTGAACGCACATCACCCAAATCTAAAGTGTATCTCAATGAGGGCATGCCATGATATGAAGACTTGCGTTGATAGACAGCACCCAGAGAGCGACAAATATCCGGTGTAAAAGCCCAAAGGCCATCCTCACGCTTAAGGGCGGGTGGAAAGACTGTTGAATCAGTGCCCACAAATTGATTGCATTCATCACCCGGCCAGGCATCCAACTCAGGTTCATCCGCAAATTTAACAACTTTACCCAGTTTTTTATTGTTTTTGACACCACGACAAACTGTAAAACGACCCGCATCTGAGTGATTGGCCTGAAGTAAAAATATATATATATTTGATTAAAAATATATTTAAGAAAATTCCATTCCCTACCTGACCCATAAACGAGAACAGAAAATGTGTTTGATTCACTTGCTTGGCCTGCTTCACTTCGCCCGTGTAGAATACCGTGCAGAGTGCTTTTGCCGCAAATTCCTCCGATGAACAGTCCACATTGATGCCACGAAAGAATAAATCCATAAATTTACCACTCAGAAATGCCTTGGCATCGGGAAATACCAAAGTCAAGGCCTTGGCTATAAGTTCCATCATGGCGGCTCTCTCACGTTGCACAGTTATGCCGATGGGCTGTCAGAGTAGATACGTTTACACATGTATATGTATATCTATATTGTAGTGTGTGTATGTGGGTATATGATAAATCTTACAGTAATTGCACTTCATTTGCTATTCACAAAAGACGTAATTTCAGTTTTTTTTTCTGTTTGATGGGTTAATTTCGTTTCGCTGAGAATTTTAACCAAGTGATTTGCATAATTTAGAAGGCTAACAATGGATGACGAGGGCATTAGGCTTTGTAAATGTACTTGTAATTGTGCTGTTATGATGGATGGAATTTATTATTCAAATTTGGAGATAGCAATCTATCAAAAAGTGTTTAAAAATAGGTCTGAGTGTGGGGGATATTGATTAATTTTTAGAGAAATTAATTTTTTTTTAATATTCTAAAAATAAGGTCAGATTTTCCATCTTTTAGATAGCTGCTTTGTGTTGGATAAACTAAGATTATACTTTGTTATGTAGAAAACCAGAAAACTGAACAATCTATATAAAATTGTAAGATTCTTAAACATATTATGCAAATTAAATATCAGATTTATATATTTTATTTATTTATTTATTTAGAGTTGACAAAAAAAAAGGCTGTCAACAAAAATGTATATAAGTTACAAAAAAATTTTTATGAGCTAATGAAACATATCAAAGAAAATCTAATAAAATTACAAAATAAACTAATAACGAAAGTAACGTAGTCCTTTATGTGTTTTTTCTTGAATTTGCTGTAGTTATTCCATAGTTATACTACAAGGTTTTAGCTGGTATGAGCTTATCTTGGTTCCACGATGTCTGTATAGCTCTTTCAAGGGCTTCCCTATCACTAGCATACTTTGCTGTCGTCTTTATGTTTGCAAACGCTATTCTAAGCAAAATATAACTGTTTGAGAAAAACTTTTTTTTTTTTTTTTATGAATTTATATAAATTCCTAGGAAAATTTTGTGGTACAAGCTTCACATGCTCAGAGTCTGAAGCAAAATTCTGAATTTTATTGAGCGCATCTACAGCGATACACGAGCGGCGGTCTGGACTGGAGAATAATTGTCAAAATCATTTGAGGCAAAATCTGGCTTTAGGCAAGGGTGTCTTATGTCACCACTCCTCTTTATTCTCTTTCTAAACGATATACACGAATCCCTGGGTGGAGGCCTGCACTTAGGAGACGTAAATATTCGTGTGCTGCTATATGCAGATGATATTGTCATCTTAGCCGATGATCCAGGAGTATTGCAACGAATGATCTATCGCTTGGAAGAATATTGCGACCGCTGGATTATGGAGGTTAATATGACGAAGTCTGAAATAATGATCTTTAGGCGAGGCGGTCGTCTAGCAGCAGCTAAAAAATGGAGGTTTAAAAACTTGCCTGTAAAAATAGTCTCAGAATACTGATATCTGGGAGTGACACTCACGCCAAAGCTATCATTTCAAAAACACGCGTACAGAGCTAGCAAAAACAAACATAAATGTGACCTGTAAATGTGACCAGTAAATTCCAAATGGAAAGTCTACAATGCCGTACAAACTTATGCTGCCCAGATTTGGGGTTATAGCTGCTTCAAAGAGATCGATATTTTCCAGTTTTTCTTTTTGAAAAAAATGCAGACTATGCACTCGCCTTGGAAAGCAATGTGGAGTATGCGCACCTGTTCTCTTTTGGACAATATGTCAATTATATTTCCAAGATTCTTTTTGAATAAATTTCCAAATTTACTTGCTAAAAAAATTTAAAAAAAAATGTATTTTGGGCTAAAGAATTAAAAGCATTATGTGTCTCAAATTGCTTAGAGCTCTCAATGGAACGGATTATGCGTACAAATATGCTGGCTACTCTAAAAAGCACACAAAAGGATATATATGTGCAACGGAAAAACATTAGTATCACCAGATTCTATACAAATCTGGACAGAGTGATATAGGAGAAAAGTATCTAAATATACCGCCGAGAGATATTTCGTGGGTGATGAAAGCCAGATGTGTGGTATGCTTTTGCTCCAGGGAAACAGTTACCAGCAAGTGGATAGCCCTATCTGCCCCCTATGCAATACAGGAGAAACTGCAGTTATCACGCATTTTTTTTGGGAAGATGTCCTGTGCTAAGGGATTTCAGAGTCCTGCACCTTGGTCAAGCCATCTTAAATACAAGCGGCCTAATTGATGTGCTGAACTGTTCAAGGGCAAACGATTGGGCGAATTTAGTCAGGTTCCTAAAATCATCATGGGAGTATAGGAATCAAATTTTGTCTGTATTATTGTAATAATGTCCTATGAACTTTAACATAAAAACTGTATAACATGTTCTTAAATGCCTAAATACTATATATGTGAAAGCCATGCCTAGATTAATTTATTTTGTTCTTCTTAAGCTAAGCGTTAACTGTAAGACTCTAAGGAAAAGAATTAAATTACTACTACTACTACTGTTTGAGAATTCCAAAGCGCCAGCATTAGAAAACAGAAATTCAAACAAAATTGTTAAAGTTTAAACCATGTTAGCTAAAACAAAATATTTTAAATTTTGGTATATTGCAATTTGCAGTCTTTTCTTAACTGCTTTTAGCCGCCTACTTATAGTACTATCACTTTTTAGAATTATCTGTACCTAAGCGTGTCCTCTTTACCTCCTTCTTAGCACTCTAATAAAAGGGTAAAAAAAATTGCTTGGAATTCTCAGAATTTCTTTAATATTCAGCAGAATTACACTGAATAGTTTCAACACACCCCAAAATGTAAAAATGTAAAAAATCTCTAGAGGTTTTCGTATAAACGTTAGCATTTCATATTATAGCTGTTTGACTTTATATGTAAAGGGGCACAAATATGCCGGGCTACTAGATTAGATGACGAAAGTTGAGAGATTTGAAACCGCCTGCTTAAAGCCAAGGAGATTTAATGCGTACGGTTTCCCTTCCATATGATCTAGTAGCCGGTCTTATTCTTTTCACTTCACAAATAAAGTACTTCAAGTTAAGTTCGAAGTGCAATCGTTTATACGAAAATCTCTAGAGATTTCCAGGACACCCCTGATTAAATAATAGTTCGCAGTTGTTGTTCATTCTAACTTATAAATTGAATATTTAAGAATATTTTAGTGTTTTGTACAGCCTTCTTTGTTTAATATAACTTCCAACATTTGATTTCGCAAAGAATTTTAATATTTCAGGCTTGTCAAATTGTCTCCTCCCGTCATATACTTTTCTCGATAATATTAAGGTCTGGGGAGTATGGCGGCTACACGAGCAATTTTACATTTTGATCGTTTATCTACTGTTTTACTCCTTTAGTATGATAAGGGCGTTATCCTGCTGGTATATCCTTTGATTTCTACTAAAAAGTAGAGTGTTAGAGAATTGTAGAAAAGCCTTATTCAATACAGTTTTATAGAAATTTTGCGTTCATTTTTGAAGTAACAAACTAAAGCTTAGGACTTCTATAATTTGATAAGTATAAAATTACCAACAATATTTTCGCCTTGTCCAATCTTTTTAGCGATTTCACGCTGCTTTAGGCCAGATTTAACATATCCTTTTATTTAGTCTTTTTCAAAGTCCCATTTAAATCGAGAGCGTAAGTTAAAGTCGGCTCTAACCGACTTCGATATACCCGTTACTCATGGAAAGAAATGTTTAATAGCCTTTCTGAGGGCCTGAGGTGGGACAGCCGAAAAGTATGCAACATTTTTTAACTCGGCTATTTATCATCCGATCTTGATGAAATTCAGGGCTTATAGATTGACTAGTGCTCGAGACTGGAAACTTTCATGTTTTAACTAGTTATTATTCTACCCAAAAAAAAAAAAATACTTTATTATATCGATGGAAGAGATAAACCAGTTTTACTTTTTGGGATGTGCTGAACCTATTCTGTTGAGAGTACACCAGGGGCCGGCAAAACACACATGCACACTTTGGAGTTGCGTGTGTGTTATTAGCTACGCGAGAGCGTGCTGATTTAGCACATCTTTGTTGTTGCAAAAGCGAGCAGTATAAGCTCGTATACTGTCGGTGTGTCGACGTCGCTGCCGCAGAGCCCTGTTCAATACACTGGAGACTGAGACGTGCCGGACTCTGGTGTACACAGATAGAAAAACCTCTTCAGAAATTAATTTGCCAGAAGTTTGCAACGCATAGAAATATTCATTTCCGACCCCATAAACTATATATATTCTTGATGAGGGCGCGTCAGTCTGATTCTACGCAAACTAGTCTCTCACAGATTCTTCTTTTTACTGCACGCTGATAATATGTTGGAACCGACCGGATCGGATGACTATATCTTGTAGCTGCCATAATAACCATCGGTCGGAAAATGGGTCTTACTGAGAAAAACTTTTTTATTTTCAATGTTAGCGTCATCAAGATTGTCCATTATTAATATTATATGCTTTCAAACAGATTTGCAAACTTTGGTCGAAATCGGATGACTATATCTTATAGCTGCCATAGGACCGATCGGTCGGAAAATGGGTCTTACTGAGAAAAACTTTTTTGCTTTCAATGTTAGCGTCCTTAAACTCGTCCCTTATAACTATTATATGCTTTCAAACAGATTTGCAAACTTTGGTCAGAATCGGATGACTATATTTTATAGCTGCAATAGGACTGATCGGTCGGAAAATGGGTGTTAGTGAAAAAAACTTTTTTGTTTTCAAGTCAATCGTTCTTAAGCTCGGTGATTCTTAATATTAAACGCTTTCAAACTAATTTGAAAAAGTTGATCGACATCGGGTGACTATATCTTATGGTTGCCATAGGACCGATCGGTCGAAAATGAGTCTTAGTAAGAAATTTGTTTTGTTTTTTGTGCTAGCGTCGTTGAACTCACAGATTACTAATTGTATATGCTTTCAAATAGATTCGTAAAAATTGGTCAAAATCGGATGACTATATCTCATAGCTGCCATAGGATCGATCGGTCGGAAAATGAGTTTTAGTGAGAAAAATTTTATTGTTTTAAATTTTATGTCTTAAACTCGGCGATTGTTAATTTGATATGTTTTCAAAAAGATTCGCGAAATTTGGTCAAAATCAGATGTTTATCTGTCGGAAAATGGGTTTTAGTTAACATTTTTTTTTTGATTTTAATGTAAGCGTTCTTAAACTCTGATATTTCAAAAGCAGCATTTGCAAGGGTATAAAAACTATGGCACAAACGAAGTCAGCTTGGCTTTCTCGTTTTTCTTTTTTTTTTCCAACTTAACGTCTTGTTAGCCTAGTAAAAGCAGCCCACCAGATGTGAATCTGCAAATGTGTGCAACGGCCGAATGAGCTAGCACGTCATTCCATACGTTGTTCGTTAAGGCCTATTTCCAGAACAAATAAATATGTATGTCACGAAATTGCAAGTTATTTATTACTACGTTTGTACACACAAAATTTATTGTGCTTAGTGCCCTTTAAAGTATGCAATGCTTTTAAAAAGGAATGATTTCAAATTATATATAATATATTTTATATTTGGCTTAACACAAGATTATATTGTATACCTATAACTGGTCCGACAATCTGGATGAATTTACAGTGTAGAATATATATGACGCTGGCAAAACTGGCTATCAATGTCTGCGTTCAATAGATAATAATCATACGGAATAAAGTTTGCATACTTTGAAGGGCATTAATCATGATAAATTTGGTGTGTATAAACGTAGTATATGTTAAGTGGATTGTAAGCTATAGTGGGAGCACAAGGTCTTAAAATACCCAAAACGGTAGTCAAATGGTGGGGACATACTGATTTGTCAGCCGCTTGAAATCAAAATGTTTTATCAAATTAAAGTTCAAACAATTTTAAAATAACCTCACAGCTTTCAAAGTCATATAGATGTACTACCACAAGAGTGCGCGACTTCCGTGATCCTTGGTAAAGAAAATCTTGAGGCACTTAAAATTAAAAAATATGGAAAACTAATGAAAAAGAGTGCTAATCTATGTGCTAATATGTTTTAATATTTTTTGTACATTTTTGTTGCATCTAGCTTTTGTTTCCAATTTGTTTGATGTGGTTCGGAAAAATGTGCTGCAAGTTATTTATTTTCAATTTAGTTCAGCAAATCGACTATGCTTGCAATTATTTAGTTTCTCTTCTGGAAATCAACAAAATAAATGAGACTAAATAAATAGCCCATCAGCTGTTCGAAGTTGTTTTTTCAACATATAAATTTATTTTCGTGCGTTCTGGAAATAGGCCTCTAAGTGCAAAAGGTACCGGGTTCAACTTCCAGTCAAATTTTTCTGCTTGTCTAAAAGAAATAAGTGAAACAAGCCGGGTGAAGATAGGAGGGTCGTTGAAGATTGTTGTACTGCGGAACAATATTAACTCAAATCTTAAATCTTAAAAACGAAACACAAATCAACTCAAATTCAGTTTTTGCGTTTTCAAAAAATTGTTCTTGATGTGAGAACATTGTACTACAACTGAGAAATACCGTTCATGCCTTGTTTTTAATAACCTTCCCTCTGTGTATAAGTATATCCTGAACTTCTATGGTAAAAAGGTTTGAAAAATATTCTATTAAATAAATAGGAATAAAAATACAATGAGTATAGGTCATGCATGCGATGTTGAGCTATCGATTCAAAGCACTGAAAATAAAACCTTACAGCTGAAAATAAGTGAAGAATATTGTAGTTTCAATGCATTTACCCTTACGCGTCTCGGCTCGTCTGAAGCTTACAACAAAAGTGCGTGGATGTTACTGTTGTAGATGTTGCCGCTTCAGTGTGACAGGGTATTAAATTTTGTTCTGGTCTATTCTCTTAACCATTCCATGGTACTTTACCGCGCTTCGGTATGATCACAATCACAAAGTTATGCAGTTATTTATGATGTTTGAAAGGCAGTTTCCTAAGTGATTATCGAATTAACTACCACGCTTACCTTAAAATCGCGCTAATGTAATTGATTTGGAATGATTTTCAACTTGATTGGCCTTAAAGTTTGATGCAATACTGCTATTCATCCTCTTTGTTTTTCGTAATTTAATGATTCGTCAATCACCGTAAAATGATTTGAAATAGGATACTTTTTACTCGTTCTCCATTTTCCATTCTCTAAACTCTATCGTTCCTTTCAGAGTGGAACAGACTGTCTTCTGGGGACTTATTTAAAGTAAAATATTTCAGAAGTTTTTTTCTATCAGTTATTTCATTCTAGGATTCATCTTTAGTATAGTGTAATAGCTAAGACCTGAGACCTAAGACCATCTAAGCCTGATGAATATGTTAATACTTTAATTAATTTTAAAAACCAAAAATTACTAATCTTGCACTATGGCTAGATCAGTTTTCTCTGCAAGTTATAAGACCTTACGATTTTTCTTTAGAATTTTCCTGGAATTTTTCTATAACCAATAATTTTTCGTTATTCTTTCAATTAAGTTTCATACATAAATAAAGAACACTCGTATCAAACTCATATCTTACCTGCATTAATGGATGTGGTATGGTTATCACTTCCTCGCCCGTCAACGGACTAGAAGCCTGCTCATTAAAGTAGAATGTATTTCGCATATTATATGAAACCGTATCCTCTACAACATCATCCACCAAATCATATTTATCCTTCCACTCGCTATAAAATTTCATATTAACAATCACTTTTCAATTCTTAACTTTCCGTCTAATACACACTCGAAAACAAAGGGACCCACTTCCTGTAGTCTGGGCTTACCGCCCTGCGATACCTCCTCTGGATTGGTCACATTGAATACATAGATATAGAAGTGCAAGGGAAAAGGCGTAGCTGACCAAAGATCACGTATATCCGTGCCAGGTTTCAAAGTTACTTGCTACGAATGAACAACAAATGGGTTAAACTTTCACTTTTTCATATTCAGATGCCTCAATTCGCACCTTTGATATCATAAATTTCAAAATCTTGGGAAATATGGCCCAACCAAAGATAATGCCAAATACCAGGGTACCCGCCGAGGCCATTAACAATTTCATGCGATGCACTTGCATGATGAAGTTTTTGTATTTTAATTTTTTTTTATTAAACTTCCAATGTCTTGAGACGTTCACAGTCGCGACGCAACTGAATTGCCTCTGGACTGAAAGTCCCATCGTATCCCCAAGTCGCAAATGGCATACGTGCGAATTTTATAATAGTCATGAGGGGGCGCATTGCAAACAATCTGAGAAGCATGGCATTACTTATAAAATCAATAATAGCATGTATTTCTATTATATTGCCATTATGCATTTCGGTTATAGTCGTTAGCAAATATCCTCAACTGGTCTAACTACTTAATAATGCAGAGAATGATCTTACTTAATGATCTTTTGTTACCCAAAAAAAGAAAAACCAGTTGAATCACAGTGCAGCAAACAAAAAGGGAGGTTCTTCTCTCCAGATATAAACACGATTCATTCGTGCGCAACGCGCTTACATCTATATTTTAGCCACCCACATTTATACGCCCCCATTGCAGACGCATGTGTTGTTATCTTTGGACCTGCAAGGTTAAAATAACGACACCTGCTTTGTCTTACATTATTATAACACGTTAACTATTTGAACCTTCAATAAAAACTAAAAGAAAATGCATTTATCAATGGAAATAATTGTGGCAATTAGTTTGTCGGTGTTTCAAAGTAAATTTGTGAAAAAAAAGTCTGGATGACATGTCAAGGATGGAAAAACCCATTATTACAAAATGTATTTAGAGGTCTATTTCGAAATTATTTGCATGTGTTATGAAGTTCTAGGTTAAGAAAAATGAATAATAAATAGATATTTAATTGTGGCCCTTTGAGCTTGAGCCATTTTGTTCGTTTCACTATCATATTCACTAACTAAAAGAAAACCCATAAGCATGTCTAGTGTAAGATTATGATAAAATGTAAATAGCCCCTGCAGACAAGGAGCAGGGTGCACTTGACACCACACTTGAAGAGGTCCATCTGGAGGGAACTACCCGAGATGGGTCCTTGTACGCTTCTTTTGATAAATTTAAGTGATGGAGAAAAAGACAATTTTAAAGATACAACCTTATTTATCAAAAATGTATCTTCTATCAAGGTGCCTAGCGCCAGCTTAAGGCGGAGCAGACTCACATAAATCCAATTTAATAACTTTTTCAAGCACTTGTCAATGGCACTTTTTTAAACAAAGTTCGTTGAAGGTCACTGTGACCAATCACTCATGCAAACTTGTTGTTTGTGCGACTTTTCCATAAGCATTATAGAGAGAGAGAGAGAAAGGGGTGCTTTCTACACAATGATCATGTACGCCGAAAACATAGCGCTGTTGAACCCAATATTTTTCAGTCCCAGCTCGGCCAGGAAGGGTCGCCCACCACTAAGATGGGATGATCAAGTGCGGAAAGACATTTCCAATCTTGGTGTGAACAACATTGTGCATTGCAGAGGCCAAGACCGTCAAGCGGTTGTGATGCAACATCGGGCCAATAAAGAAGAAGAAAGAAGCTCGGCCATTACTAATATTATATGCTATCCAGATTTACAAAATTTGGTCAACATCGTATGTCTATATCTTATGGCCGCAGCAGAGCTAACGCCATCAACATTAACACCAGAGTCAGCAGCGCAGTCACACACCAACAGTATAAGCTCGTCGCTGCGTTGCTTTCGCAACAACAACACAGTGCAAAACGAATTTCGTGTGTATGGCTACACACACACACACACACACAAGCAATGCCGAAATGGGCATGTGGTTTTTGCCGGACCTACCTTATCTACAAGAATAATACTTGACTCATTCACAAATAGAGCTAAAAAATGCTCACTTATTGTTGCCTTTCCCTATACGAGATTAGTCAATACTTCAGTATTCACTTAATATGGGTGCCTGGACAATCAGGCCAAACTAGGCAACATCACCGAGGTCCTTTAAGCTCCACATAAAGTCTGAAACACTTTGCCTACCTACGGTACGGTGGAAAACCCAATTTTCCTGTGCGTTACCTAGAATTACGCGGCCGGCATACGACCTGAAAAGTACTAGCGTACCTTAAACGTTACCAAAGGAAACACCTATGGATTCTAGTAGGGTTCATGACGGGTCATTGTCTTATTGGCAGACACTCATGATTTCTTCAGAAGTTGCAGATATGAGGAAGAGAAAGAAAAAAAAAAAAGTAAAAAAACTATGTTTTATCATATTTTACAAGTGAGAAAGTCGGTCAAGCCCGACTATAACATACTCTGTACCAGTTCATTTGCCCACGACTATAATATTATAATACATCCAAAGAGTCACTCATTTCGTATCGTGCAATATTTTGAGTATACGCTCATCTCTAAGGTTCTCTCTCTCTCTCTCTCCCCCAAAGAGTGTGTTTGTTTGAATACAACGGTGGGTGGGGGGGCTTGGATATCTTTTTTTGCTCATAACTTGTGTATCGTTCATCCGATCTTTATCATTCCTTCAGCAAATCGATAAATAATTTTGATCACTAGATATCTCCAAAAGGAACGAACAATCTATGATCAAAACTGTGGGAGATATGATGTTTTTTCTCAAGAGCCATTTTCATTAAAAAAGAGCCAACAAAATCTTCTTCCCTTATTCATGTTATATTTTCATTGAATAAAATACAAAATATCTCTTTCACAAAATCGTTAAATTAGACAACAATTTTTTGAGTATTTTTAAATGTACAAATAATCCCAAAAAATATTTCATGTATTAACTATTTTCTATGGCAATAAGGCATAACAGCATAGGTCGAGCTATGTTAAAATGGAGTTTATAATACGAATGGCTTCCTCGGGTTTAGTTTTATATTGTGTCCAAATTTTACACCAATCGGATGAATGGTTACAAAGATATAACGGTAACACAAAACAACGTAAGTCTTGTGAAGTCTGAATAGGTATTGGTCTGTAAGTCAAAATTCTAAAATAACAACTTGATCTTATCAAAATGACCTATACGAGTATACTTAAAGAAATAACTCTTCCAATCTTTAAAAAATTTCCACTTTACGACCACGCACTTTATTAACATATCGTTAAGGTCCTATTTCTCATCTCCTATATAGCTGCTATTTGCCAGATAAACTTAAAATTTACTCTGTTACTTGACAGTTAGTGCTTTGTGAAAGATGTGAAATCGGTCCTTAAAGGTAATAATGCTTCGTGAAAAATACGGAAAACACACTTCTGTTTTTATTCCTTATTGCCACAGATTTCATAACATTATAAGAACTGAACAGTCAATATTTTATTTATTTACATACATAAATCATACTCTAAGATCAATTACTTCTCTATATTTCTATGTATTTTACAGACCACACGTAATGTGGCTCTGTACTCGTACTCAGCTCCTTGCAAAGCATTACACAGTAGAACACTAAAAAAAAACCTTAAATTTTGATACAATGGACCTCTGTAACCATCACCTCATTCCCAGTTTTACGAATAAAGCCTCGTACTCAGCTCCTTGCTAAGTATTATATTTGAAACTGAATCAAATTCAAGTTTGCAACAATTTGCCAAACCAGCTCCAAGAAAAACTCAAGCACCGTTTTCTTTACTTATAAAATGGTGGATTCCTCAATACACTTGCTATATATATATTGTGACTAAGTTCCAAATGATATCTATAAGAATGTGTAACAAAGTTATTGAGATTACACTATGCAACAATTTTCAGTATATTGAAGGGTTGCTGGTGATTCTAGATGATTTTCGTGTGTTGAACACGATTCTGCTTTCGAAAATTTGGGACGGTACAAATCTACGATTTTCTTATGCGAAGATAAACCATTTATTAGCATTACTTCGCAGAAGTTTTGGAATTTTTTTAATTTCTACGTCCTTTTCGGGCTCCATTCAAAAGAGCCAATTCCAATAAAAAAGTGCCAGTGCACCAACAGGAAAACAAAACACCATTTTTGGTGCAAGAACACCAAGTGTGGCAACCGTGGGTGTGCCTTCGGTACAGAGTATAAAAAGTGAAACAATCAAATTTTGTAGTACTAGTCAAAATCCACTTTCGTTTTTTGTAACGTCACGTCAGCACATATTTTTGATTATATCTTTAAGTCCTTATTGTTGACCTTGACCTTATTGGGCATAAAATCATATAAAACCTTCAGAGATACTCATCCGGTTTAACCCCAAACCATACTTTTTCTCTAGTTTCCCTTAATTTAACCATAGTTTTTGGCTTTCGATTTCCTATTTTGGCACTCATAATGGCCCAGATATTCTCTACAGGACCGAGGCTGGGGCTATTACCTGGCCAATCTAAGGTCGTCATAACCTATTCCAGTAATAAATTGAGGTGAATCTGAGTGCTCACACATTATATTCTCGGATGAGTCCACATTTTTGTAGAAAGTATGCGTAGACGCTTAGAAGCTGTTATTAAGGCCAAGGAAGGCTTAACCAAGTTCTAAGAGCTCCAAAATCCGACATAACCCATTGAAACTAAAATGTTTGCCGAAACTTTTTTGACATAAAAATCGTGTTTTTTTTTTCCGTTATTGCTAACGCCCAAGGACCTCTTCATCTCACGGTATGTCATATGCCGATCCTACCCTTTTAATTCTAACGCTGCATTTAATTTTTTCTGGCACAGCAACCGTTTTTAAATTCAACAAAAAAAATTTGGCATCTCAAAGTTTACTTTGTTGAAAAAGTAAAATAAAAAAAGGGAAATTGAAATTTTATGTAGCT
The DNA here is from genome assembly GCA_037044535.1 of Lordiphosa magnipectinata. Classification (NCBI taxonomy): domain Eukaryota; kingdom Metazoa; phylum Arthropoda; class Insecta; order Diptera; family Drosophilidae; genus Lordiphosa; species Lordiphosa magnipectinata. The sequence continues at coordinate 4,272 of JBAMBO010001782.1, read as the reverse complement.
ACTTTAAAGCCATGGCGGAGGTATTAAACCTTAAAATTTCGAATTTTGGTTTTTCATTACGGTAGCTAGAAATTATTACAACTTTTTGAGCATTGAGGAAAAGAAAATTTCCAAAAAAATAGTTTTTCAAATAAGGGACGTTTAGTCTAATGTACACGTGATTTTAATTTTTTGCAATTTATGCAAACTCCTGCATGTATGTAAATGTATCGTCAAACTACAAGCAGATAAAATTACAAATATTTGTTATACTATTGGAGAGGGTATGTATAAAATATGTGACGTGCGAAGGTACATGAGCTTTTCCAGAACTGAATTTAGCTTTCCTCTATTCCTGTGTATGTAGTTTGACATAAGATATACACATTAATCGAGCTTGCGCTTATAATACCCTGATTAAATGAATGAACATTTTTACAAGCATACAAATTGTGGGAATAAAATAAATAGAAACACATGTAACTTACATGATGCAAGTATATACTTACGAGTACATCGTTGCAAATCGAATTTAAACTGTTTACCATTATATGTGAAGTTAAACAAGTCTGCTCGGTAACTATTACATTCAATTATACATTCTATTCCAAGCAATAAAGATTTCATTCAATCGGTTTCTTTTCAAATGATCTAGTAACCATTTTACATAAAAAGTCATCCAAGCTTAGTTCAAAGCGGAATCGTTTATATTAATATCTCTAGAGATTTCCAGTATTTCCCTGTGGGTGTCTTTGAAAAAACCATTTAATTTTGTGAACCGAACCTATTTTTTCGAAAAAGTGGTCCGGATCGGGTTCAGGGTTGAGGAGCCAAAAATATAGAGCGCCGGTTCATAGTCCGGTTTGCGAACCCCAAAAAATCCGAACCGAACCGGCTCTCAGGGGTTCGGTTCCGGACCGGTTTGCAGCATTGATTGTAAGTACAAAACGGTATAAATCATATTCCAATCGACCTAGATCTCTGCCAGTCGTTATATGTTTTTCAGATTTGTCAGATTTGTAAATGTCTAATTGCAAGGGACGAACAAAATGTGCTATCCAAACCGACACGAGCTGAACGCATGCCGAGGTTTGTGCCAAGAGAGCAAACAGCTTTTCAGTCGTTGGTCAGAGGTCGATAAAGTAGGTCAGACAACACAGTCTCACTTTTTGGTCTCACTCTTGTTGACAAACCCCGCTCTAGAGATGTTCGTACAAACGCTTGCATATCATATTGAAACTGTTTACCTTTATTTGTGAAGTGACACAAATATGTTGGGGTACTAGAAAAGAAAACGAAAGTTAAGTGATTTGAAACCGACTGTTCAAAGTCAAGTAGTAACCAAACCTTTTGTTGTCAATTCACAAATAAATTCATTCAAGTTAAGCTCGAAATGCAATCGCTTATACACAAAAATCTCTATAAATTTCCAGGATACTCTTGATTGATAAGAGGTTCAGTTTATAGAAAATAAAAGACGGGATGCGCCCTGAAAAAATGAAGGTCGCACTTTCTGGTGTGACGCAAATATTCTAAGAAAGTTTACAAAAGTTCAGCTTGGCTTTAAAAACATAAACTATAAAAGTTGTGATGATTTTGTCAGATGTTTATGTAATTTTGATCAAACTCAAAGAGGAAGCACCTTCAATCAAGCAACCGTATTTCCACCCACAAAACATTACATTTGCATAAAATTTTGCACAGCCAATGCAAAAGATGAAAAAAATGTATATATTGAAACATTGAACTCACGCTTAAATAACTCATTGCAGTCACGTAATTAAAATTATTGTTTAATTGAAGAAACCGCATGCAACGCCTTGATGGCGATAATGCAAAGCAACAGAAAATAAATATGGCATTCAAACAATTTTCCATTTCATTTAGGCATATAAAATATCACACGAGTCTTAAATGAAAAGCAAATACAAAATGTTTTATAAGGGGTGTGTGTGTGTGTCTGTGTGTGCATTGTCTATAAATGACATAAGGCAGTTTGAGAGATTATAATGAGTGATAAATAGCCATAATATGAATTTAAATGAGTTTAACAATAAGAAACGACTGCTGAATACCTCCCAGTAACTTTTTTGCATACATATATATGTTTCGAATTCCTCGAACATCATACCCCTATTCAAAAGCTGGGTATGCAATTGCGGTTGGCTTTGGCACTTGCTATGATGATGATGATGATTAACAATGTGTGGGCTGTAATTGCTGCTAAATGATGTAGGACTTGTGTGCCACAGCTGCTTGCCTCGCCGGTTAAGGTTCTGATATTCACGTGATCTGGTGATTCAATTGAAATCAAATGTCAACTGGCTTTACCATGAGTTCAACCTGGGTACTTAGTAATTCATTAGAACGCTGTCACACGATAGTGTGAACACATAATGGATACTCCAGAAAATACATATATACATACAATTAATTAAACATTTCGAAAAGCAAAACAGTTGACAGGGGCAAAGTCTGAAAAGTTGTACAGATAAGAACTGGACACGGGAGAGGAGATGCATTTCGATAAATTAGCTAAAGCATTCTAATTACAAGAAGTGGGCGTACTTTATGGGATCTCGCAGATGAGTGTTAATTAACGCCTAAGAAATTAGAAGAGCCGACTTCTAACAAGTTGACAGTTCAATTTTCATTTGCTCAGCAAAAAAACCAACTCATTAAAAGGCCTGCCTCGGTCTGAACTGTTGTCAAGCGCATTTAAATTTTTGCGATTGTTTTCATTTTGCTTCACTCCACTCGATTTTCTGTGTCACTTTCAAGAGACGACGATCGACGTCAGCGTCACGTGTTTGGTTTTGCCATTGTTTCAGTTTTTTTTTTTTTTTGTCCATGTTTTTGTGTGCAGTTTCGATTTCTGTTTATGTCAACAGACGACAACGTTGGCGGCTTGAGGTGCGGCCCGGTCAAGGTGGCAACTAAAGCATGATATAATAACTACTAAATGGAACTAAGTAGATATGGTTGTACCACAATATTTAGTGGGGGAAAAAGCTTTAAGAATATGTAAAGGAATGTAAAGAATACACTAGAAAAAAGTTTTCTCCAACATTTGTCTAAAAGTGCTTGAAATTAGTCTTTTTTAACTCAAAATCAATGAGGCCTGTTCCCGTCAAGTCGAGCGGAATCGGTTCCAAAATCTAACTGTGTTATTCGGCTTTGAGCAACCAAAACCCATTAATCTTGTAAATTTCATTTCTTTTAAATTAAACCCAATCATGGTCCTTGATTCAGTTTAAAAGTAATCAGTTTCAATGTCAATTGGTGATTTTTGAGCTCTGTACCAAAAGTAGTAGTAGTAGTAGTAGTAGTAGTAGTAGTAGTTCTTCTTTATTTAAATTTATAAAACAGATAATACATAGATGATGGCTTAGATTCTAAATTTATATCTAAACAAGAAGTTTTTTCGTATATAAAATACTAAAATAAATAAATCGACATGGTTTGAAACCGTCAGTCGATCACTGCCTTCCAAATTCTTCGCTATTCAGTCTAATACACCTGGCTTCCCGGGTCTTCCCCAGATTCCAGATCGTTCAACTGCATAACGCGAGATTCGGTTGGCCGTGTTACTCTGTTTTAAAAGTCCCCTTCCAATATTTGTTTTCGATATTTAGTTGCCTGACTTATAAAGTTATAAAGGATCCTCCAATTTGATCCATTTAATAGCTGGTGAACTTCGTGCAGATGTAGTCTTGCCTTACGAAAATGTAAAATTCTGTATTCCCTCAAGATTGGGCAGTTTCCAATACAATGGACAGTGTTTTCCTGCTCGTTCCAATTGCAAAGAGAACATGCTGTGTTGCTGCTTGCTATGTTTGGGACAAAGTTGAGTTTTGAGCAATTCACCTCTGGCCATAAAAACTGTGCGAATTTGCTCCACTGAAAACGCGTCGTTGAAATAATTTTCTTCTCCTAGTACCAAAAGTACACAGAGCATATTAAGTTTGAATTAAGTTTGAGCAAAAGCAATGTTAATGTATGTAAGAGATAGAAGTTTCACTTGTATGGGACATAAACTTCTTATACTTTGCAGACAGATCAAGTTTATTTTATATTTTGGGAACCCCCCGAAATTTGGAAAAAAATCGACATATCTCCCACAGTTTACCAGATAGATGTTCATACCTTTTACGACTATTTCGTAATCAGTATTATTTATCGATCAGCCAAAGGAATGGTGAAGATCGGATCCAGCTAGCATTTGGAAGATCATTTTCACAAGAATCACCTTAATGAGTCTTTTTCGAGACCGTTTGATGATTAACGAGAAGG
>JBAMBO010001781.1:0-146506 GCA_037044535.1 Lordiphosa magnipectinata | reverse complement strand
TTTTCTTTTGGCAGATTGCACAACAGTTTGTCTCGGGGGAGTACGCTCAGGAGCCATGGTATAGAATTTTATTTGAGTTTTATGTAAGTTGAGCTATTAATTTTTTTAATATTTTTAAACTCAACAGCCGCCCAGGTAATCGTTACGGGTACTGGGTAGGGGTGAGAGTGTATCGGGTACTAGTCGGTTATCGGTATCGATTATCAAACCTATCGGCGATGCGCATGTGTGAGGGAGTCAGCTGATCCTCAAAGTTCCCTCCAGAAAGAGTAAGACCACATTTGAGTGTTTTTCCGCTCCCCTCCTCCGCTCCCCTCCTCCCCTCCTCGCCCAAAAACTCACAGACTGGCAAATAAACAATTGTCACTCACCGACGTTGTTGTTTCTCGCCTATATGTTGTTGCAGTTGGACTTGGCAAGCACTCCTCGCAGTGCCCCGCACCTCCTGCTATGTTGTATTGGTTTTGGGTGCTCCGTTTGTTGACAATAATTTAGGCTGCTGCCAGAAGTGAGTTTACCCTGTTTGGGATCCGACGATAGTACTCCAGACTCTTGAGTTGTACTTGCAGTAGCCACAGCTTGGCCACACAATAAAACTTTTAATTTTCAGGAAATTTTCCCGCGAGCACAAAATCAGCGCAGCTTCTTCCTTGCAGGGTTGCCCTGCAATCATATGTACAGACATACATACATATGTATGTATACATATTTTGTGTCCGCGATGCGTTTTTTTTGTTCTGCCCTTGAACGTCGAACAACACAAATACATGCATATGCATACATGCGTACATACAAATCTACATGCAAAATATGCATGTATTTATGTATATGTGTGCTGTTTGATGTTCAAGGGCAGAACAAAAAAGCGCACGCTCAGCCTTTGCTTTCGGCAGATTTCGCACACATGCACAAAAAAACTTATGCGTGTTAAAGTATATTAATTTTGTATAATTTTCAGATTGTAAAGGAAGACATCGAACTCTATGAGCTGATACAAAAACTAAACATTGAAAAATTCGTGTACGAAAAGTTAATTGGTAAGTTTTGTTTTGAAATAATTATTCTTCTCAATATATTAATCTTACAATTTTTCTAGAGTGTGGATTTAACTTCGACCGCCGTAATTACATTCCTTCCAGCGACAAAGAGCAGATTTCTCCAGAAAGATAATTGTCAGAATAATTGTATAATGTATTATAAAAATATTGCTTTGATATTATAAAAATAAAGCATTGGTACTACAATAATACCCTCTTGATATTTTAAAAATATTTCTTTGATACTAAAACAATGTCCTACAGGTATTTTGAAAATATAGCTTTGCTACTATAATAATATATCATTGATATTAACCAATATCAAATTGTTGATCTGAAATAACATCACATTGATGTGTTCGAAATGTCAAAGTGATATATTCGAACATATAATCTGGGTATTTTTCAGATGAAGGCCGATTTGAAACTACAAAATATCAGATTGATACTAAATATCGCGATCTTTTTTTCTGTGTATACATTTGAGTCCTAATGGCTTAAAAATAGTTTATAGCTTGGAACTCAGTGCATACCACAACCACTTGCAGCATTAGGCTTAGAAACTACCAAATAAAATTTTAAACCTACATTAATTTAAATTATTTTGAAACCTGCTCAGAAAAAAAAGATCACTATATTTAGTATTAATCTGGTATTTTGTAGTATCAAATCGGCCTTCATCTGAAAAATACCCAGATGATATGTTCGAATATATCACTTTGACATTTCGAACACATCAAAGTGATATTTTTTCAGATCAAAAATTTGACATTGGTTAATATCAATGATATATTATTATAGTATCAAAGCTATATTTTCAAAATACCTGTAGGACATGGTTTTAGTATCAAAGAAATATTTTTAAAATATCAAAAGGGTATTATTGTAATACCAATGCCTTATTTTTATAATATCAAAGCTATATTTTTATAATACATATTACAATTATAAAGTTGATAGTTAGCGACCTTTCTAAATTGTAGAAATTTGAGTATTGCCGGCTCTAGGTTAAGTGAAACACACAAAAATGTATGATGTTTTCCAATATATTTCGGTTGCTCCTCGGCAACCATCTTCAGGGACACTACAAAACAATTTACCAATTACAATTTAACATAGATTCGATCAAAACAAAACAAAAAAGAGATTTTTCACATACATTATTTTACACGTCTGCTCCGTCCGGCGTGGAGTTGGATACTGATCTATTATTTGTCAGTAAGTGTCTGTATAGGTGAGCACAGTTTTACGTGTCCGTCTTGTAGTTAAGTCTCTTGTCTGTTGGTGTGTCAATTATATGTAGCATCTCTATAGTGAAACGTTTGCTGTAGTGGTTTTCTTGCTGCAGGATTGTTGTTGCTTCAAAATTCGGCGAGTGTCCGCTATCCATACAGTGTGTCGCGAGCGCCGTTTTTTGTATGGTTGATTGATGTCTGAGTTTGTAGTCCGATCTATGTTGGGATATTCTTGTTTTTAATTTAGATTTTGTTGTACCAATATACAATTTGTTGAACGGTTATCTGCGACTGTCTGCTGCGTCAATTATTATGACAGTTATCTTTCTGGAAAAATTTGCTCTTTGTCGCTGGAAGAAATGTAATTAAGGCGGTCGAAGTTAAATGCACACTGTAGAAAAATTGTAAGATTAATATATTGAGAAGAATAATTATTTCAATACAAAACTTACCAATTTATTTTTCGTACACCAAATTGTCAATGTCAAATTTTTCAATCAGCTCAACGAGTTTTGTATCTTCCATTTTAAACTGTAAAATTATAAAAAATTAATATATTTAAACTCGCATAAGTTTTTTTGTGCATGTGTGCGAAATCTGCCGAAAGCAAAGCCTGAGCATGCGCTTTTTTGTTCTGCCCTTGAAGGTCAAACAGCACACATATACATACATATATGCATATTTTGCATGTACATTTGTATGTACGCATGTTTGCATATGCATGTATGTGTGATTCTGTGCAGTTTGACGTGCAAGGGCAGAACAAAAAAAACGCATCGCGTACACAAAATATGTATACATACATATGAACATATTTAAACACGCACTTTTACTGCGTTGAGAGCTCAAAGTGAAAAAACACGCACAATATGTATGTATGAGCGTGTGTATAATAATCGTACATACTATTAGCGACTGAATAAAGGCAATAGCATTTTTACAATTTATTAATTTGCAAATACAACAACAGTTCAACAAAACACACACATGCAATTCACATTTTATTCACTATTACCGTTTACATTTTTTTTAGGCACTGCATTTATTTTTACTTACCTTTCATAAGCGCCAGCACAGATCGAATGACGAAATTCGCAAGAAGAAGCTAGAAGTTCGCCGCAGACCCGTCGCCAACCTCGATACGTTCACGAAGAAAAAACGCCCGGCACTCGTTTTCGCGCTTGCGGCAGCAGAGCAATGAGCATTGTTTTTGCTTTTTTCGATATAGACTATTGCTGTCTCTCTTTGATTTGAGAAACTCCGTGTGTCTCTTTCTACTTTCAGAATTTCGATGTCTACTTTGATTTGAAATCATATCACTAGGGCATTTTTCATATCACTTTGATCATTTAACATTTCAATATAAAATTTGTAGTATCAATGTGGTATTACAGGTTCATATTGATATTAAATAGTTTCACTTTGATATGCAAATATTGATATTACTGATATGATATTGAAATACCTGATCTTATTTTTTTCTGTGTACAACCCTGTCGTGGCAGCCCCAATGCAAAAACTACCAGTCAGCTGTTTTTGTCAGCGGTTTTGCATGCAATTCCGAAGCTAACTCCGAAAAACGAAATCTCCGACATTTGTGAAACAGCGACATTTGGATTGGTTGTTTTCAAAAACAACTGACCCCAAAATCTCTAGAGATTTCTGGAACACATCAGATTATCCAAGGCCTTATATCTATCTACTCTCAAAAGGAAAATGAGATCCGAGCAAAAACTCCAAAGTTATATACGAAACAATTTTGTTTGTGGAAGCGGGGGGAGCCACTGAATGCAGGCAGCAAGGACGCGTGTGCGCGCGTGTTTGTGTGTATGCGTTTGTTTATGTGAGTGTGTTTGTATGTGTGTCTCAATTGAACAGGGTGTTTTGTAGTCGGGAAACTCGACTACAGCGCTCTTACTTGTTTAAATATGAATTTTTTTCCATTTTTCGGTAGGTGCACTTACAATTCCAGCCATATCTTACTTCATAATCCTCAGATGTTGTCTAGCAAGATATGAATTAAAAGGTATATAAATTGTCAATAGTCAATGTCGCGTAGAACATTGTTTTCAAATCGGTTTGGTAGTTTGAATACAATGACCAAAAATATTTCAAAAAAATCGATTTTTTGCTCGAAAATGCACGAAATTTAATTTTTAATCGCCCAGGAAATATATGAAAAAAAATCCAAACAAATTATTTTCATTCTTTCGACCTAAGAATCCCACTTCTACAAAGATAATAAGCATAGCTCTTAAATCACTGACCGAAAAACCAAGAAAAACCAAAGAAGAACGGGCTCGAGCTTCCCTCAACCGAATGTGTTCTGTTATCGCGCTCACTGTTAAGTTGTTGTAGTTGACCACACAGCACTGATCGGTCTGACAGCAACCGAATAACAGGCCCAACTCAGTCAATTGGTCTTCAATTGCGTGCTTCTCGAAGACCAAACTGTCCAAATGTTATTTGAAATGGTTGCTTACTCAAGAGTTGTGCCAGAGTTTAACATAAGCAGAGAGAGAGAGTCAATGCGAGAGAGAACGAGAGAGTGCATATAGTTCGTCGCATACATTCATATCGTTAGCTGAGCCTTACACAACAATGCATACATACGAAGAAGACCTTTTGAATGTGTGATCGCACGAAAGCTGTCGTTTTCTGACAAAGGCAAACGGGGGACCGATTTTTGCAACCTCTGATAATAAGGTATTAATGAAGACAATCTATGAATAAATATTTTAGCTGGATCAATTTAAGTGACGGAACTAACAGTCAAATTTGAGTATTTTAAGAGTTAAGAAATTTTTTTTTCTACTTTATTCGTCTTTTGGTCAATATTAGAAGGCGAATAGTCAGATCAGAAAAAAATTCCAGAACAGAATAAAAGTCGATGCAAATGAAAATTTACTTTGAAAATTTTTTAAAAATACCACATTTTTTAGCTTTCAATTACTTACAGCTCCCGTATTTATATATAGATTCTGTTCATCGATATCTTATTTTCTTCGCAGAAGTGTGGTTCTTAGGTAGAAAAAATATAGTTTTTTGAATTTATAAATATTTTTCCTAGGAAACGAAAATTAGTGCGTTTTCGAAAAAAAATGTTTTTTTTTAAATATTTTTTTATACTGTATTCAAACTATGTACTTAACCGATTTGAAAATAGTGCGTTGTGCGATTATTGACAATTGAATTACCTTTCAATTCATATCTTGCTTGACTCCATCAGACGATTCTGAAGTGAGATATGGCTGAAAATGTAAGTGCACCTACCGAAAAATTTAAAAAATTCATATTTGAAAAACGTTGCGATGAAAAAATGTTTGAAATAGATTTTTGAGAACACCAATCGAAACTACACTTAAAAGTAGTTTCAGTAGAAATGGGTCCTTTTGGCGGTAAGCTAGTGTTATTTATTTAAAAGATCAGTGCGCTAGCGCGTAGTGTGACCAGACACGGTTACGGTGAGAAACAGCAGATGATTTAGTTGAAAACAATTTGTGTCCCTATCTCTTATGTACTGTCCTCACTACAACTACATTTTCGCATTTTCAGCAAAATGTACATTTTCCACCATACAATTTTATATAAGCACTTGAGATGCCAAAAAAGTGATTTTTAAGAAAATGTATTCGCATTACTCGTTCGTCTGTTTGATGGTTTTTATTCGATAGTCGATCGATTTTGGCTAGTTGACAAAGTGGTCATCACTACTTAAGGGCGCGCCAAATGACAAAATTAGAATTTGCAATTAATTTATAATTTTTATTAACTTATCAATAATTTCAATAATAACACAATGTATTGCAGAAAGTAGAGACTTCTAATGTAGTTGCAATTGGACTCAAGAGACCACAAACCATCTGTGGCCCCTCTGGTCTAAACAAAGCAATGGTTCGCGTGGCCCCCGAAATAAATCTGACATTTACAGAGAAGAATTTGTTGTGGATGAACTTTGAATGCTTTTCCACATTACATATTATGTTTCTAGCAGCAAAATAAATGAATATTGCTCAGCTATGTTTCATTTACATTCTTTGTTGCCAGCCATGGTGTAAATTGTAAACAAAAACAAGTAAGAGCGCTGTACTCGAGTTTCCCGACTACTAAATACCCTGTTCAATTGAGACAATTCTTTAATAACTTTTGGGTTTTTGCTCGTATCTTATTTTCCTTTTGAAAGTAGTTAGATGTAAGGCCTAGGATAGTATATATTAAGCCACCAGGTTCTAACTTTAAAACTGTGGCTGTGACAGTTTTTTGCGGTTTAAGGAGGGAGGGGGGATATTTTCAAAATCTGAAACAAGCTTGATCTGGGTACGGTATACACCTATGTGCATGCCAAAATTTGTGTCTCTATCTCTTATAGTCTCTGAGATCGACGTGTTCATACAGACAGACAGACAGACGGACAGACGGACATGGCTATATCGACTCGGCTGTTGATGCTGATCAAGAATATATATACTTTATAGGGTCGGAGAAGCTTCCTTCTGCCTGTTACATACATTTACACAACTTCATGATCCCCTTTTCCCATTTTTAATGGGAACAGGGTATAAACAGATGTTCTCAAGATGCAAATGCTGAAGCAGCAAATGAGTGATGACGATAGCTTTTTTGAAAATGTGCTTCAGTGAGGAAGCCATATTATACTCTCTGAGATCGACGCGTTCATACAGACAGACAGACAAACGGACAGAAGGACATGGCTATACTCGGTTGTTGATGCTGATCAAGAATATATTTACTTCATACGGTCGGAAATGTTTCTTTCTCCCTGTTACATACGGCACATCTTCATGATCCCCTTTTACACATTTTCAATGGGCAACTGCACAAAAGCAACCGGTCTTTATTAACAAAGTTCTTTTTTCTTGCAGTTTTCCTTCACGTTTTTTGTTTCTCGCTGGCATTTCATCTGAAAATAAAAGCGTGTAATAATTTCTAATAACTAGAGCGAAGATTTTAAAAAAAGGCATTAAAATTGCGTAAATAATTTAATTAAATCAAATAAATCAACAAATAAAATAATCTCAAAAATAAATTACATAGCATATGTCAGAAGATATAAAAATAACTAACACGTTCGGAAAAATTTTCACTTATCTTCGAGGGAGACTTCGGGCACAAGGCGCAGGATGAGTAAGTATATATTTATAGATCGTCTTTTTCTCCTTTATTAGCAAACTTATTAAATCTATACACACTACGTATAAGAGACCTGCACGAGTAAGAACGAGAGCTTGGCAAAAATTTAAAATAATCTTGATCTGCCTGCAAGTATAAGAAATATATGTCCCATACATGTCAAACCTCTATCTCTTACCATCGTTGAGATCTGTGCGTTCATACAGACAGACCGACATAGCTCTATCGACTTGGCTGTTAATGCTGATCAGGAATATTTATACTTTATAGGGTCGGAAATTATTCTCCCTGCTACATACTTTTGCACAATCTTAATATACTCTGTGTACCTTTGGTACAGAGTACAAAAAGTTGCAAATCAGCACTTTATATCAGAGGTCGCAAAAATCGGTCCCCCGTTTGCCTTTGTCAGAAAACGACAGCTTTTATGCGACCACATTGAAATGAGGTACCGAAAAGACCTTTAACTACGCTCTCTGCCTCTCTTTGGTTGTGAGAGGAGAGAAACACATTATTTTGTGTTTTTTTCTCTCTGGTCTTGTTGGGACCGTTTCGTCAAACTCAAGCATAGAAAAGGTCTTTTGAGCACCGATGCACTTGTGTGCGTTTGTATGTCAGTTCGTGCTTTCATGTTGATGTGAATTGATCAAGTTTAAGTTAAAAGATCTCACCGTGCATATTTCTGTATGTACAACAACGAAACTCCATGTATACAGCAAATTCCATGCGCTCTCTTATTCTCTCTCGCATGCTCTCTCTCTGCTCACGCAACCTTTTCAAATAACATTTTGACAGTTTGGTATACGAGAAGCGCGCAGTTTAAGATCAATTGACTGAGTTGGGCCTGTTATGCGGTTGCTGTTAGACCGATCAGTGCAGTGTGGTCAACCACAACCACTTAACAGTGAGCGCGATAACAGAACAAATTCGGTGGCGGGAAGCCCGAGAGCGCTTTTGTTTTGTTTTTTCGGTCAGTGACGTGAGCAGAGCGAACTGAAAAAACTGTTGAGAGTTATTTACGAGCTATGCTTTATATACATACATGAAAGAAATTCTTAATGAGAGTTTTCGAAATTCACTTTTAAATGCAAAAAAAGCAATAGAAAGCAATAACAATTATCAAAAATAGAGGAAAGCTAACTTCTTGTATGATTTATATAATTTGGAAACCTGATTCCACTGACACAAATATGTACATTCGACCAAATGTACACATTTTTTACAAGGCTTCCTATATACATTTTCTATGCCAGCTATACTATATAGTTGTCCTATTAAACTTGGTGGAATTATTTGAAAGCATAGAAAACTTATAAATACGAGGTTTGGGGACGTTTGCGTTGAAGACAAAAAAGTTTTTATCACTAAAACAACATTTTCGACCGATGGTTCCTAAGGCAGCTATACGCTATAGTCATCCGATCTGGCCGGTTCCGACACATGTGCAGCGTATTTGTACCAAAAGACTTTGTGCAAAGTTTGGTTAAGACAGCTTTAAAACTGACGGAGGAGATAGCATAGAAACAAACGGACAGACGGACGGACAGACGGACATGGCTATATCAACTCAGCTCGTCATGCTGATCAAGAATATATATACTTTATGTGGTCGGAGATGCTTCCTTCTATGCGTTACAAACTTCTCGACAATTTTAATATACTCTCTACAAGGGTATAAATATCAAATCTGTAAATGATGCTATAGATTCCTTCGAAATTGTGAAAGAGGACATACATCGACAAATGTTTTAAAATTTTGAAAAGGTCAAAAAAGCGTGGACTTTAAAAATATTGTTTTAACTATACTTCCTGTTCCAACAACTCAGTTATCAGTTAAACGAGCCTTTTCAACACTTTAGTTTGATCTTTCTGATCTAAGAGCTGGTATATATGAACAGCTCTTAGAATATTCAGGTGTCATTTTTATTAATTTAAAGTAAGCAGATCTCAAAAGATGTATCATAGTAAATCGAAACTATTCGTTTATGTTCAAGCGAACCGAGTTTCGAACCAAAACCTTGGGTTCGGGGGTTCCAGGAACCGGTCCGCGAACCGAACCTTAGACTTTACAGCTGGTTCAAACCCCGGACCGAATCTTCTGCAAAATTTTAGAGGTTTGCAGCCTTTCAATCCACATTTAAATCATATTAAAACTGAAAAAATTAGCAATTAAAATCAACTTAGAAATTAAAAATTTAACAACAAAATAAGTAAAACCAATGTTTAATTTTCTTCAGGCAGAAGAATTAATGCTTCAAGTTAAATTAATTAAGTTGTATTTCATAAGTAAAACTCCTTTTATCTAGCTGCTTCAGTACCACTCTATGCTTCAATCAGTAAAGACGTGAGACTACCGAACATCAGCAAGTGCAAGTGCTTATCAGTTTAAAAACAAAAACGCAAAGCAAAACTCGAAAAAAAGCAAAAACAAATATACGGTTGAACAGTTGCAATACCCAATCGCAAACTGGCTCCAGCCCAAAAACAACAATGACTCGTCAATTACTAAATCCAACATAAATGACTCCAAATTCATCACGATAAACAGATCAGACAACAAAACTTTTGAAAACGTATCACCTTTCCTTATAAAACGAGAGCGTAAGTTAAAGTCGGCTCTAACCGACTTCGAAATACCCGTTACTCATGGAAAGAAACGTTTAATAGCCTTCCTGTGTGTCTGAGGCAGGACAGCCGAAAAGTATGCAACATTTTTTAGCTCGGCTATTTATCATCCTTGATGAAAATTGGAGGGCTTATAGATGTTGCGAATATTAATGTAAGTTTTAAATTTGAGATCGATATCTCAAAAACTGTGGGAGTTATTCAACATTTTTTATTGTGGGGGCGGGGGTGGGCGTGGCAAAAATTTGAAATAAACTTGATCTGCGTGCAGACAATAGGAGTCTACATTTCCAATTTGGTTGCTCTAGCTCTTCTAGCCTCTGAGATCTAGATGTTCATACAGACAGACGGACGGACGGACAGACGGACGGACGGACAGACGGACATGGCTATATCGACTCGGCAGTCGATACTGATCAAGAATATATATACTTTATATGGTCGGAAATGATTCCTTCTGCCTGTTACATACATTTGCACGACTTTAGTATACCCTTTTACTCTACGAGTAACGGGTATAAAAAGTCATAGACTACACATGCAATGGAGAAGTAGACACCTGTAAAAAAACCAGAGCAGGATCGCTGCTCATTAAAACAAAGAATCTTCTGCAAGCCCAGGTAGGTAGGTAGTTCCGGCTGGCCCTTTGTAGGGACCACACATAGACCTTACGGTCCTTAGTGAGGCCGGGTGGCTTTTTCTGGGTACCATTAGAAATCCAAGAGGATGTTTGACGTTTTGGCAAATGCCAATAGTTGTTTGGGAGACCTCCTTGCCGCCTCTTCAAGAGAGTTGAGACTTGGGGAGTGCAGATGTTTTAGTCTCGTCTTAGCGATCGCTGGGCAGCTGCAGATGAGGTGTTCCAGAGTTTCAACGACTCCAGGTTCCTTACATTTCCTGCAGATGTCCGTTGTCGTGATGCCTAGCTTTTTCGCGTGAGCGGCTGCTAGGCAGTGACCAGTTAGTATGCCTATAAGCAGTCTACAGTCTCTTCTTTGGAGCTGTAGCATATAGTGCGTGAGTTTTTTGTCTCTTGTCTTGCACATGATTTTTGAGATTCTGCAGCCGGTTGTGTTCTTCCACTTTTCCTCTGCTTCTTTCTCCGCTATCTCCTCCAGTTTGCTGTGTAGCGCCTGTACGGAGATAGATATGTTTAGTGTTGCTTCTTGGCTTAGTGCGGTTCCGGCTTTTGCAAGACTGTCAGCCATTTCGTTTCCATCAATGCCCCGGTGGCTGGGAATCCAATAGATTTGCACCTTTCTAGAGATGCTGAGGGAATCTATTGCCTCCCTGCTTGCCAGAACATTTTTGGAATTAATGGTGTGTCTTTGCATTGCTTTGATTGCCGCTTGGCTGTCAACGTATATGTTTATTTGGTTGTTTGGTGCGTATTGTTCTGCCAGTTCCGCTGCTTTCCTTATTGCGAAGACCTCCGCCTGGAATATGGTGCAGTGGTCTGGCAGTTTATAGGAGAGCCTCAATTCCGGCTCATCGCAGTATACAGCGGCTCCGACTCCTGAGGTCATCTTGGAGCCGTCTGTAAATAGGTGCATTGCTTCCTGGGCCAGTCCTATACGCCAGTCTTCTGGTCCCATTAATGCTGATGCACCTGTGAAGTTGGTTTTTGGGATCATGTAGTCCGTGCTACTGCTGATCACTCTACCCACCGTGCTGTGTCCATAGCTTTGTAGCGCCATGGTGCCTGCCGCACAAAGACGTTGGGCCGTCTTTTGTGCAAGGAGGCGTGCTTGGATGTCCAGGGGGTTGACTCCTAGGATGTGTTCGAGTGCTTTTGTTGGAGTGGACCTCAGCGCCCCCGTTATGCAGACTAATGCCTGCCGCTGGGCCTTTTCCATCAGCTTTAGATATGTGGACTTCTCCGTGGCTTGCCACCATACCAATATGCCATGTAGTAGTATCGGTCGTATTATTGAGATGAAGAGCCAGTGCGTTAGACTTGGTGATAGGCCCCAAGTGCTGCTTAGCATCTTCTGGGATGCATATAGCGCATTGGTTGCCTTTTTCACCCTTTCCTCCACATTGAGTCTCCATGACAGTTTACTGTCGATAACTACTCCAAGGTATTTTACGTTGTTCTTTGGCGTTAGCTGTATTCCATTTATCGTAGGTGGAGTCCATTGCGGTACCTTGTATCTCTTGGTGAAGAGAATCAGGTCCGTCTTCTCCGCATTGATACTGAGTCCGGCTTCTGTGGCCCACTTTAGTATCTCTTTGAGAGTAGAGTCCATGATTGAGCTAAGAGTCGATGGACATTTCCCCATGATAATTATGCTTATGTCGTCAGCATATGCGGTTATCTTGGGTGCTTTCCTGCGGAATTTTCGTAGTAGTTCGTTGACCACAAGGTTCCATAGAAGGGGCGACAGGACTCCGCCCTGAGGCGTTCCTCCATGTGCCTCTTTCGTCATGGTTGTGGTACCCCACTCGGCTTGTACTCTTCTGCAGCTCAGCAGGTTGTATATCCAGGAGTACAATGTCTTGTGGATTGCTAGTGCCCTTAGGCTTCGCATTATCGCTTCTGTGGTGACGTTGTTAAATGCACCAGATATATCTAGGAATGCTCCCAGGGCAAATTCCTGATGGTACAGTGCCTTCTCGATGGTGGCTACTAGGGAGTGTAGCGCCGTTTCCACCGATTTCCCTTTCGTGTACGCGTGCTGATTGTTCTCCAAGGTCAGGTTCAAGCCTTCTCTTATGTGGAGATCTAGTAGTTTTTCCATTGTTTTGAGCAAGAATGATGTGAGGCTTATGGGTCTGTAGTCCTTTGGTTGCACATGACTGCATTTTCCCGCTTTTGGCAGGAATACAACGCGTGCTGTCCTCCAGACCACAGGTACATAGCTCCATCTCAAGCAAGCTTCAAAAATGGATTGCAGCCATGGGACGATTGCGCATTTGATCGTCTTTAGCATGGCTGGGAATATTCCATCTAGTCCTGGGGATTTGTAACTCGCGAACGAGTCGATCGCCCAACGGATTTTCTCTGGAGTGATGATATTAGTTGGGATGTTGCTTTGATGCGTGTGTAGGTCAAGAGGCTTATCTGACTCAGTGACTACAGTACAGCCTGGGAAGTGCGCATCAAGAAGAGCGCATGTCGCTTCCCTGCTGCTTTCCGTCCAGTGGCCGTCGTTCGTTTTCAGCTGACTCTGCATAGGTGGCTGCTTTGACAGCAGTTTCCTGAGTCTAGCTGTTTCGGAGACCTTCTCTATGCTGGAGCAGAAGGTTCTCCACGCGTTTTGCTTCTGCAAGCCCAACAACTATTAAAACTAACCACATTCAGTGACTTCCCCATATCCGTAAACGAACACAAAACACTTAATTTCTCGAAGGGAGTAATATACTCAAACGAACTGCGAAACATTGAAGAAGAAATTATACTAAATGAGCTCAAATTACAAAAGTCACAGAAGTTAGAAAAATACTAAAAAAAAAAAAAAGAAAACAACACAATCAAAGAAACTGGACTAATCACTCTGACATTCGCATAACTCGCCCTACCAGAAACAATAATGTACGCCCTTTTGTCCCACTCCCACTTAGGTGCCGAAACTGCCTAAGACTCGGACACCCCACCCTCGTTTGCAAAAGCCCCAAAGCATGCCCCAACTGCATGCCGAAACCTGCAACAACGAAAAATTCTGCATTAATTGTAAATATGAGCCAAACCTCCAAAACAAACACAGCCCTATGGACAGAGCATGCCCACAATTCATCAAACAAAAAGAATTAACAACAGTAAAAACATTAGAAAAAGTCGACCACAAAACGGCCCTTGGAATCTACTATGCACGGCACACCCATCAAACTACACCATACTCAAAAATAGTAGCCCAACCACCTGCTGTGCAAACGACAAAGCCAACTTCCACCCCCATCAAATTATCAACAACAAACTCCAAGCCACAACAAAACAACAACAACACAAACACCAAACCAACTAAACAACAATCGCCACTCCAACAAATACAAGCGAGAAGTATTTTTTCATATGAAGATCTACTCGACTCAGCCATGGACACCACCCCACCACCGATCGAAAAACCATTAACTACATCAACCGCCCTGAAAGGGCATCCCCAAGAAGACCCCAAACTCAGGATCTTCTCCACCAAACAAAGCACCCTTACCAAACCTCTTAAATCTAAGGATAAAAACGAACAAAAACCAAGAAATAAAACCAAAAATTCACTTGGACACTCAGAAGACGATAGCATGTAACTATAACACTGTGACACATTTTTCAACTTAAAAAAGTTGATACAGTTGAGACCAATAAAATTCGAAAGGATATGATGGTAGTACAAAAACCCTGGCTGGGTTTGGTCTCGTTAGCTGCCATTTTTTTTATTCCACTTTGAAGTTTTTGGCTCATGTTTGGATTTTTGGAAGAAAATGTATTCTTTCTCATACTCATAGCTCCGAAACCATTTGGAATATGGCCCTAATGTCTGGAGCTAAGATGTACCTCTTGACTTGGCCAACAAGACACTCCTTTGATAAAAATCAAAAAAACCACATCTTCGTACTCAAAATTACAAAAATCTCTCTTTACCCCCCTTTTTTTACATTTTCTAAACATATTTTTGGAACCGTTAGAAATTTTGCCAGGCATAGCAGAACAAAATTGTAGCTCAGACCTTAGTAAACAAATCATAGGAACAAATCAACTTCATTCGACAACGCCTTCCCATAGATATCTGCCTACAAACAAATGAAATTTTTATTACAACTCAGAAATATACATTTATTATTAGTAATTGGTTCATACTGTTTATAGAACCAGTTTTTTTCATGAAATCAATTAATAAGAAAACGTATAACAACATTTAGCACGAAACCGAATTCAAATCTTTTAGTCGATTTCCATAGCAGTTTATATTCGTGCTCTTTTTGCATATATTTCATTGTCCGATTCATTTAGGTGATCATCATTAGAACTTATCCATTACATTTCTTTCATCCTCATCGGTGTCTTCGCTGGATAAGAAAGTCTTTTGACTCCACCAACACACTTCCCACACTTCACAAGCATTGAATTAATATTTTTCCATCTATGGTAACCTGGTGAAATCGCTCCCCTTGTTCATTCGACTCGGTGGGCAACTGATGGGCAAATTCCTCGAGATGATTATTTAGGAAGTGTAATTTCAGAGTCATCGATACTCCAATAGCTCGAAATGATTTGAGCATATTTTTCACCAGCATTTGAAAGTCAATGTCACGGTTCGTTCCTAACACCCTTACGATAACTGCTTTTAGGGAGTGCCAGGCAATCAAATTATTTCCGTGTAGTACGTTGGCGAACTCTTCACTTTTGATTAACTTTCGAATATCCGGTCCATTTAGATATTTACAAATCTCTAAATACAAATGATTTTTGCGGGTATTCAATATTACCTGCATTAATTTTTTGATCGCTGAGCTTAGGAAAAATATTTATTATTATTTTTGACAACCGTTTCAATAAACTTCTTGGTAATCCCAAATTTTATATGCAGCGGTGGCAACAATATATTCTTTATGTTTTTTATCAAAGGCTCTGCTGTCATGTCCAAACTTAAATCTTTTACGCCTGATTCACGGTTTTCCCATGTATGATTATAATGATCGACTTTTGCTCGTGTATCCCAACGACAAATAAAGCAAAAGTGGTTTGACCAACCGCCCTTTATGCCTTCCAAAATGTTTATTACTTTTAAATCGCAACAAATTTTCCATTGATGTTCTTGGTACTGGATGTCTTCTAATATTAATTTCATTGTCTAATAGCATTCCTTCATATCTGTGCTGAACGCTAATGGAACTGAAGGTTTTTTTATTCGTTTTGCGTAGTAACACAGCTTTTAGACTTGTTACTGAACTGTCAATGAACAATCTCCATTCCTCAGCGACATACTGCATTCCCATTTTGTTTACTTACTTTTTTACGTTGTTGCAGTAAGTGTACGTATTTTTATCATTTATAGTTAAGAAATCTTGAAACTCCGCTTGGCGTTGACGGTAAGCCGTGGCTTTAACCGCAGGGTCCGTTAGATTTTTTCGCTTAAGAAACGACGACGAAAATTCGGACTTGGCAACAACATAGTCCATTTCGTCTTGTGTTACAAGCTCTGGATAATTGGGTGGATCTTCGGACTCAAACAGCGGATCGAAATGGTTGTTGAAAACAGTGCCGAAAGATTTCGCAGTCATAAAAGTTACTGTATCGTGACTGGGCGGCCTTGGTGGAGGATTTGCATCAGAATGTTCTTGAGGAAGAGAAGCATTGGGACCGGGAACATATACTACATTTGACAAATTTTTTCGATTCATTCCATTCCTGAAGTTAATGCATCAGTAGCACTTTTTTTCATCATGAATTCCAGGATGTGTCCATATAACAGGTGTGCCAAATGGCATTTTTTCTTGGTCTCCGTTACCCAATTTTAAATGTAGCAATGACAACGTCTGCAAACTGTATCGGGCGTCCACAGACAATCAAACTAATTTAGTTGATCAGAATAGTACAAAAGGTACGCATTCCTAAATTCAGGAGTTAAATTATGTTTTTCTTCTCTTTTAAAGTGTTTGGGAACATAAAAACTACAAACGTAACAAAACAAATCCAGTTTCAAACACTTAAGCATTTCAAATGTTTTTTTTCTTTTATTACGAAAAAGACCGAAAATCACTTTACCTATTCCTAAATTTTGACTATGAGTTAAGTTAAGGAAAATAATAAGAACAAAACGGTAACAAAACAGTAAGAAAACTTTTCCAGTGGAATTCTGCCGCTTTGATTAAGCTTTATAAGCTTCCCATGGTTAATAGGTGTTGTTGTGGTATATGCCTATCACCGCCCCTCCTAGCTATGCCCTACTCTCTTACGACATATCAACATTCATAAGCAATCACCTACAACATCGATCGCGCTTACACGATTGCATGTGATCAAATTTTATATTTGTCAGTAAGCGCATTGACACGTTGCCTTATTTTTTATTCTTTTGTTTTATTTTTATATCATGAAAAAAACTGGTTCTATAAACAGTATGAACCAATTACTAAAAATAATTGTATATTTCTGAGTTGTAATAAAAATTTCATTTGTTTGTAGGCAGATATCTATGGGAAGGCGTTGTCGAATGAAGTTGATTTGTTCCTATGATTTGTTTACTAAGGTCTGATCTACAATTTTGTTCTGCTATGCCTGGCAAAATTTATAACGGTTCCAAAATTATGTTGAAAAAATGTAAAAAAAGGGGGGGAAAACTTAATGTTTTTTCGAGATTTTTGTAATTTTGAGTACGAAGATGTGGTTTTTTTGATTTTTATCAAAGGAGTGTCTTGTTGGCCAAGTCAAGAGGTACAATTTAGCACCACACATTAGGGCTATATTCGAAATGGTTTCGGAGCTATGAGTATGAGAAAGAATACATTTTCTTCCAAAAATCCAAACATGAGCCAAAAACTTCAAAGTAGAATAAAAAAACAAGAAAGAAAGTCGGTCAAGCCCGACTATAACATACTCTGTACTCTTACACTCGCATTTGCTCAGGAGTCAAACGGCCAGTTAACACCCCGCGCACAACGCGGTGCGCTCTCTAAATTTCTCTCTATCTCTCTCTCTTTCTCTCTCGTACTAAGATTGCCTGGGTTGAACGGTTAGGGTGTGTTGCTGTGGTTGTTGGTGGGGGGGTGGGTGGTGTTAACTGGCCGTTTTTTGCCCATAACTTGAGTATCGTTCATCCGATCTTTATCATTCCTTCAGCAAATCGATAAATAATTTTGTTTACAAGGTATCTCTAGAAAAAACGAACGATCTATCTTCAAAACTGTAGGAGATATGAAGTTTTTTCCAAATTGCGGGGGCGGGAGGGGGCGTGGAAAAAATTGAAAATAAACTTGATCTGCCTGCAAGTATAACAAATATATGCCCCATACATGTCAAACCTCTATCTCTTACCATCTCTGAGATCTCTTCGTTCATACGGACGGACAGACGGACGGACGGACAGACGGACATGGCTATATCGACTCGGCTGTTAATGCTGATCAAGAATATATATACTTTATGGGGTCGGAAACGATCCCTTCTCTCTGTTACATACTTTTGCACAAACTTAATATACTCTATGTACCTTCGGTACAGAGTATAAAAATGGCAGCTAACGAGACCAAACCCAGCCAGGATTTTTGTACTACCATCATATCCTTTCGAATTTTTTTGGTCTCAACTGTATCAACTTTTTAGTGTTGCACAGTGTAATTAAACCTAATCTTAAGGTGCCCGCGGCGTCTGTGGCCCCCACGGGTTACATCCCTTAACCTGTAGGGACCACAGTCATCTCGGGCACCACACCCCTCTTATAAGTGACCCCTACCTGTTGACCTTAAATCAGCAAGTAGGGGTCACATACAAACCTAGATGCATTGCAACTGCACCCACCATAAGAATCTCATATTTACATAAAAAAAACAAAAAAAAAACAAAATCCTTAAAATTTACAAAATAATGTTAAAAGTCTTGCAATGGAATATTAATGGATATCTTAACAATTATAACCAGTTGCAATTCCTAATCAAAAATAATTTCCCTACAAGAAACGCATCTCTACTCTTCGCTTAATACCCCCATCCCGATTAATTTCACACTCCATCACGAAAATACAGCAACGAATGGATACGGTGGGGTTGCCCTTCTTGTCCATAGCTGCATACAGCATCAACAAATAGTTCTTAACACTTTCGATTTTGACACAATAGCAGTTAGAGTTCATTCAAAGTATCTTCACAATTATTTCTTCATACATACCTGCAAACAAGACATTCAAGCTTCATAATCTAAGAAACACGTTCAACACCATCCAAACCCCCTTCTTATAACAGGTGACTTTAACAGCTGGCACCAAAGCTGGGGCTCGCCGAAAAATAATACTAGAGGCAACACTCTATTTAAATTTATAAATCAGTCCTCCCTTACTACTCTGAACACCGGATCCCCTACACATTTCACCACTCACCATACGTTTACACACATTGACCTATCTCTTGCATCAGCACACCTAGAACTACACTCAAAATGGAAAACAGACAACTTCCTTTCCGGTAGCGGAAAGGAACTACCCGATACATATCGACCATTTTGAACAAATCAATCACCTCAATCCAATCACCCAAATCCCAAGACCTAAATTCAACCTCGACAAAGCTAACTGGCATTTATTCCATGAAATTACAGGAAATCTTTCCAACAACAGACCTATCAGCACAAACATCAACTAAGATACAGCCAACATAGTAAAAATAATCATTCAAGGTGCAAACCAAGCCATACCAGAATCTCAAAAACCTATACACAACAAAAACGTCCCCTGGTGGGATCAAACTCTCCAGCAAACTAAGAGACGAGAAAAATACAGGATGGCTGAAACTATATAAAAACATTAACACGACAAACATCCTCACCTACAAAAAGGCTAGTGCCAGGCTCAAACGGGAAATAAAAATTAGAAAACGTTCTTCAATACAAAACTTCACAGCCGAAATCAATCCCTGCAGCTCCATCTCCAAAATTTGGTCAAATATAAATCGATTTTGTGGGTTAAAAACCAGACACGAGATACACTGCTTTACAAATCCTAACGACCCCACACAACAAATTGTCAACTCCAACGAAATAACCAACACACTATGCTCGCATTGGTCAAGCTCGTCTCAGGAACCAACCGCACCATATCTCACACTCCATCCCCTTTAGCTCAGAATTTAGAAAATTCTCCCCTTGATAGAATTAATAGCAGCAATCGACCAATTAAAAGGAAAAACCCCTGGACGAGACCGAATCAGCTATCCTATGCTTAAAAATATGCCCCATAACTTACTACAACGACTACTCAAGCTCTTCAACAATATTCTAACAGCACACATTCCCCAACAATTCAAAGTTAGTACCATCATCCCCATACCCAAACCTAGCTCTGACAAAACGTCCATTAACTCCTGCCGCCCCGTATCCCTCAACCCCTGCATCGCCAAGGTACTCGATAAAATTATTTCCAAACGGCTATGGTGGTTTGCTTCCAACGGCAAACTACTTGATAATCGTCAAATGGGTTTCAGAAAGGGTAAGTCGCTGTCTGATTCTCTAGTCACGCTAGATTATCAGACCACCTCAGCTCTTTCATCCAGAAACCACATTTCCGTCATATCACTTGACTTTGCAAGAGCATTTGATAGAGTCGGAATCCACACCATCATCGACGAGCTCATAAAATGGAAAATAGGACCAAAATTGTTAAATTACATAACTAACTTTCTTACTAATAGAAAAATAACTGTACAAAGCTACAACGCATTCTCCAACCCACTAGAAAACGGAATACCACAGGGTTCCCGCCTATCAGTTGTTCTTTTCTCCATAGCGTTTAACCAACTCAACAAAATAATAGCCAACCACAGAAATATGGAATTTACTGCCTACGTTGACGACTTCACGATAATACAAAGAATAAAAAAAAATCAGTCTATACTTAACATTGACTCATTATTTAATGATATCAATGAGTGGTGCAACTATTCTGGTGCATCACTCTCGGTACCTAAATGTAAACATATCCATATATGTCGAAAGACTAAATGCAAATTTAAGCTACAATCTACCAATTTTTCCCTCCAAAATGTTGAATCACTAAAAATTCTAGAAAGAAAGTCGGTCAAGCCCGACTGTAACATACTCAGTACCCTTAACGTCGCAGCTCGCTCACGAGTTATACGCGCTCATCTCTAAGTTTCACTCTCTCTCTCTCACTAAGATTGCCGTTCAATAAAATGCTGTGGTCATGGGTGGGGGGGTGGGGGGTGTTTACTGGCCGTTTTTTGCTCATAACTTGAGTATCGTTCATCCGATCTTTATCATTCCTTCAGCAAATCGATAAATAATTTTGTTTTCAAGGTATCTCTAGAATGTACGAACGATATATCTTATAACTGTAGGAGATATGACGTTTTTTCCATATTGCGGGGGCGGGAGGGGGCGTGGAAAAAATTGAAAATAAATTTGATCTGCCTGCAAGTATAAGAAATATATGGCCCATACATGTCAAACCTCTATCTCTTACCATCTCTGAGATCTCTTCGTTCATACGGACGGACAGTTGATGCTGATCAAGAATATATATACTTTATAGGGTCGGAAATGATTTCTTCTCCCTGTTACATACTTTTGCACAAACTTAATATACTCTATGTACCTTCGGTACAGAGAATAAAAAATACAGATGGAACAAACACATTGAAAGCCACACTACACAAATCGCAAAAAGACTTAACATAATAAAATGCTTATCTAACAGAAAATTTAGCTGCGACACAAACTCAATTATATACGCCATAAAATCCATTATAATGTCTAAAATAGACTACGGCTTATATCTTTACGGTAAAGCTCCTAAATCTACTCTAAGCAAATTAAAAACAATCTACCACTCCTCAATTAGACTTGCATTCGGAGCATTCCCCACCACACCAATCCACAACCTATTATTCGAAGCCAGTATCTTGCCTGTCGAACACAGAACAACCAACACCACCCTTAAAAACTTTAAAATTATAATGAACTCAAAGTACTCCCCGATTGAACAGATATACAACAGAATAGACAAATCTAAAAGAAGCCCCTAAGTTTCGGCCTGCCTTAATGACACAATAGCCCAATTCAAAAATTTAAAAATCAATATATCTCCTATACCATCCATAAAAGAAACAGCTCCACCCTGGTTGTTTGATAATACATACATAAACATATCCCTCCACACCTCACTGAATTCAGACACCCCCCCAATAATTTACCAGCAGAAATTTAGAGAAATCAAGAATACCCTAAACAACCGCAAATTTTTATACACTGATGGCTCCAAATCCTCTAACGGTGTATCTTACAGTGTTACAACAGAAACAGACACAATCACACACCAGTTACTCCCCCATTACACATCTATCTATACTGCCGAAATTGCAGCCATTCTAACAGCCTGTGACTACGCTAACAAACATATAGGAAAATTCACCATATGCACCGACTCCCTTTCTTCGTTAGAATCAATACAAAACACCAATAAACAAAATTTCTACACTACCTCCATTAGGAAAATACTCATGTCAAAGAAAAATAAACTGTTACTACTATGGGTCCCCCGGACACAGCAATATACCTGGAAATGAACTAGCAGATGAAGCAGCAAAGAATGCACTAAAATTCCCGTTAAAATTACAAAAGAATTTTAACCCCACAGACATTAGCACTTACATAAGAAGTACTGTTAAAAAACTTAAGGAGGCTGTTTGGAATAACACCTCACCACACTATAATCATATTAACGCAAACAAAAACTCTATTCAAAATCTCCCACACACAATCTTCTCACGAAATGACTCACTTAAATTCCTAAGACTTCGATTGGGCCAAACCAATCTAACCCACTGCTTTATCTTAAACAAAACACCCCCACCGATCTGCACAAGTTGCAACACAACCCTTACCATAACCCACGTCCTCATAGATTGTCCCAAATATCAACAAAATAGAACTAAATTCCTCAAACCAACAATACATGAAACATTATCACATAACAATGCACACCAAACAATAGAATTTCTTAAATCCTCTAATATTTATCACTCCATATAATCCTGTAAATATACAAACACTAAAATAAAGTAAATTAAGAAATACGTAAAAACAAAAACCACTACAACTAAAGCACTACACATTAGATATATCCTTCACAATATATTATAAGCAAAAGCTATACTACCATTAAAACTCATGTACATACATTGTAAACTTAATTCCTTAGTCGCCATAGCTTAACTCTTTAAGTTACACTCAATTTGTAATTGCGTGCTAATTTTGTAATAGTGGTAATAATAATAATAATATCTAGCTGCTTAAAATTACTTTTTATTCAAGCCAAAATACCGGATTGGCACGTACTAAAATTTAAACAAGAAAGAAAGTCGGTCAAGCCCGACTGTAACATACTCAGTACCCTTAACGTCGCAGCTCGCTCACGAGTTATACGCGCTCATCTCTAAGTTTCACTCTCTCTCTCTCTCTCTCTCTCTCTCTCTCTCTCTCTCTCTCTCTCTCTCTCTCTCTCTCTCTCTCTCACACTAAGATTGGCGTTCAATAGAATGCTGTGGTGATGGGTGGGGGGGTGGTGGGTGTTTACTGCCCGTTTTTTGCTCATAACTTGAGTATCGTTCATCCGATCTTTATCATTCCTTCAGCAAATCGATAAATAATTTTGTTTACAAGGTATCTCTAGAAGGTACGAATGATCTATCTTAACTAAACTGTAGGAGATATGACGTTTTTTCCATATTGCGGGGGCGGGAGGGGGCGTGGCAAAAATTGAAAATAAACTATACATGGCTATATCGAATGGCTATATCGAATCGGCTGTTGATGCTGATCAAGAATATATTTACTTTATAGGGTCGGAAACGATTCCTTCTCCCAGTTACATACTTTTGCACAAACTTAATATACTCTATGTACCTTCGGTACAGAGTATAAAAAAAACGAGAATGCCAAGCTAACTTCGTCTGTGCCGAAGTTTTTATACCATTGCAAATGGTTTGAAGTATCAGAGTTTAAGAACTCTAGCATTAAAATCAAAAATTTTTCAAACTAAAACCCATTTTCCGACCGATGCACAGTGGGATATTTGGTACAATTAGGTGGAATTAATTTTAATTTAATTTAATTTATATG
Organism: Lordiphosa magnipectinata; assembly: GCA_037044535.1. NCBI lineage: Eukaryota > Metazoa > Arthropoda > Insecta > Diptera > Drosophilidae > Lordiphosa > Lordiphosa magnipectinata. The sequence goes on along the minus strand of JBAMBO010001781.1, from coordinate 122,678 downwards.
ACAATATTCCTGGTGCTACAAGTATAAACTTATGATTATTGCACCAGTCACAAAAACAATTCTCAGGGGAAAATATTTAGAGCATCCTAACTTATTATAATTTTACAAATTTTAATTTAATTTTGATTTTGATTGATTATTAATAATAATAATTATATATTAATCGATTACATTTTATGTACTACATGTTTTAATTTTTAAGGTGAGTATTTAATTTGGCCCTAAATTGCGTTGCACTACTAATATTTTTTAAATAGGGTGGGAGTTGGTTCCAGAACCGAACAGTATTCACGAAAAAATGTTTGTCTGAGCTGGCTAGTTTATGTCGCATTGTTTTTAAATGCATGGTTCTTGTTGAAGAGGCAAAGCTTAATTTATCATATAAATAGGATGGCTGTTTTGTATGTATTATCTTATGCAGCCGTATTAGAGATCTGTATCCAGTCCACGTTCTGAAGTCAAGGTCGTATATCTCGTTAGCGAAGTGCGTAATGTGGTCCGATTGTCTTCTATTAAAGACATATCTAGCGATATTGTTGAATGTTACGTTTAATCTTCTCTGAGAGGCAGCGTCACAATTCCCAAATATTTCGATCCCATAGCAAAGCATTGGTATCAAGTAAGTCTTTGCGATTAGAAGTCTGATATTTGTAGTTAAAAAGCACTTACTGAAGGATAGTTGTCTTAGAATTCCATTGGTTTTCCCTGCAGCTTTAGTTACTTGATCATTCCAAGTTAATGTCTCATTAAATGTTATGCCTAGATTAATGGCTTGCGATACATATTATAATATAATGGTGTATTGTCAATTATTAATTTCGCAAGATCTCTTGTACTCAATGATTTTTTGTATATAACTAGGCATTTGCACTTTGCTGGGTTTAATGATAGTCCATTACACTTAGCCCATTTATTAACACTTAAAAGATCACAATTACAAAAATTGACACACTCATTTATTTTACTCAAAGGACGACTTACATACATTTGGACATCATCTGCGTACATGTGTACATTACAATTACTTAGCAGGTCAGGAAGGTCATTTACATATAAGGAAAAAAGAAGTGGACCAAGAACTGAACCTTGGGGAACACCACGTTTAAGATACAGTATGGATGAGGTTTCGGACTCCGAAACCACCGCCAGCTTTCTATCACATAAATAGGATTTTATTAATTTAATGGCTGTATCAGTAAAATTATAAAATTTGACTAGCTAGGTAACTTATATTTTGTGATGAACCGTGTCAAAAGCTTTGCTCAAGTCAAGTAGTGTCAGAAAGGTCATATTGTCATCATCTATTTGTTTTCTAATGTCCTCAGTGGTGTTCAGTATTGCCGTGGTGCAGTTTCTATGTTTTCTATAACCAGATTGTTTATTACTAAATAATGAGTTATCTGTCAGAAATTTGCTTATCTGTTGTGCCATCAATTGTTCCACAACTTTGGACAAAAACGGTAATATTGATATGGGCTTATATTCACTGTTCCCTTTTGGGATTGGGATTATTTTAGCTAATTTCCATAAGTTTGGAAATTAATGGAAAATGCATGTTGGAGGATACGAGCGGATGATTATATAATATATAACACGAGTGAAAAAATTTTCGTGTTAATAACACGAAAAAAATTTTTTTTTTCTCATGAAAAAAATTGTTAGTAACACGTGTGAAAATAAAAATTTTTTACACACTGAATTCTTTCTTTGTGTTAATATTTGGCGTGCAAAAAATAAATGTGTGTTATTTTACGAACCCTGTTATATATCGCTAAATGTTATATATGTTAAAGAAATCGTTTGCATTTCGCACTGGCTGCTTTGTTGGGATATGGCAATAGTTTTTTCTTAAGAACCACGTGGGAATTGGCTGCTCAGTAGATGTAGCGCGTGTAGCAACTACTTGGAGAAGGGACTGAAATTACAAAATGAATTAGTCTACGTATTTTTGTGTACAGTGGATTAAGTACCCCAAACGCAGTCCGAGACATCCTGTAGTGCTCTTTAAATTGGTCCATTTGGTAGTGGTTAACCGTAATTTTTTTGGTTGTTTTTAATTGGCGTCTGTGAAAACTATTCCCCTCTACTAAGTCGATCAAGCCCTTGTTTAACGAGGGCGCAATAATATCCTCAAAAAACTCTAATCCAAAAAACTCGTTCGACGGTTAACGGATTTTAAAAATATGTGCCCAATATTGGTATCGATAACAAGCCTATCGATAGACAACCACAGCTGGTGGTAGCAGTATCACTTCAAAGTAGCGAACTATTTCTTCGCTACTTGCTCCTGTATCATGATACGTCAAATTGGCTATCATGATACCGTATCACTCGAGTTCAGCAGGAAGATCATTCAAAATGTATACATGATTAGGGAGCAAGTCATTCTGCTGAACAAGGCCAATGATTTTATGTGCTATCGATACTCGATCTGCTATGAGCTTTCAAACATGGCGTATGTGAAAAAACGAACATTGAAATGTTTTTGAGCCTATTAGGCAGCAGAAAAGCCATAAAAAAATCATAAAACTTTAAAGCCGATATAATTTTTGTTTTTAATTAAAGTTAAAAGGTATTTATGCATTTAAAAAAGTATTTGTGAGTTCGATAACAGATGCTCGTTTTAGTAGAATTAATTGATGGATTTGCGAGTGTATCGACTTATGGAAAATATTTCACTTTCTAATGTTTCGTGGCTTAGAACTTGTGCAGTCAGCTGCAGCTGTGATTTTTGTTTAAATTTATGAGTGCGTCTAAAGTGATACTAAAAAAAGAAACATTACCTGCCTTTACCTGCCACAACTCGTTAAAAAAAAAATTTCACGTGCAATGATCAAAAAATCGATTTTTTTATATATTTTTGGTTTTTCTGCTCAAACCAGTAAACCGATTCGAAAACAATGGTTCAAGCGATGATGGGAAATTCCAAAACCTTTCGATTGGTATCTTGTTTGACCTAATCTAAAGTTCCTGAATTGTAATATGGCTTAAAACGTAAATGTGCCTACCGAAAAAATAAAAAAGTAAAAAATATTTAAACAAACATTCACACTAAAAATATTAAAAATTGATTTTCTAGTTCAGCACTCCAAACTTAACTAAGAAAAGTTCAAGTGTTTTTAACAAATTTGAATTTAAAAAAAAAATTAAAGTATTAAAAATTATTTTTTTTTGTAATAAAAATTTAGTTTTTAATTAAAAATTTAAGTCAAAAAATATTTATTTTTGTTTTATTATATGTCGAAAGTTTCATACCAGTGATTTCATTCTTTTAACTCTAAAATTTTAACTGATTCCACCTAAATATACAAAATCTCCCATTGTGCGATGGTTGCTATGGCAGCTATAAGATATAGTCATCCGAATTTGAATTAAATTTGGAAGTCAGTGCGAAAGCACATAATATTAGTATTGGCCGAGTTTGGGGACGATAACATTAAAAACAAAAAAGTTTTTCTCAATTCAAATTATTGTAAAACGATAAGAAATGAACAATATTATATTTTAAAATGGATTGCAGTATGAACAAGATGTGTTCTTATTCCTGCAGACATGATAACTTAAAGTGTAGTCAGTTCTGTTTTTTGGGATCCGCACAAAATCTTTCTAGCAGATCAATGGATGGGTTGAAAGAGAACGCGTGGGTCAATTATCACCTCAATTACAGTCAGCGTCTCTCCTGTTAAGTGCAATTCTTGCTTATATTAATTATTTGTGATTTCGAGAGTTTAGCTCTCAGTAGGATCAAGAGGGATCCCTAACTAAGATTAAGTACATGCGTGACACCCAAGACAAAGCAAAAAAACACCCCAACCCGAAAGAGCTAGGGGACTTGAGGGTTCCGCCCGCTACGTCTACTCAAACCGAAGGAGAAACATGGCTTAGCCATGTGCAATACCCCCTGCCATGAGACCAGGGCTTCGGAGCTCCGCATCGCGGGTTCGAACCGAAATTTGCCAATGGTTAAGTTCGGAAATTTTAGGTTAGAGGTTTTTGGGCTAAAGTTTTGGTTTGAACCTTGGTTCGGCCCAAGTTTTACCCAAAATTTTATACAAATCCAATTTATGTGATTAATATTCAAAATAAAGTCTAACTTCCATATAGCGAATCTCAACGGCACCAATAAAAACTTCGCTACAAAGATAAGATAAATAGAGAAAGAAATACGAAATTGCAATGTTCAGGGAACGAATTTGTTATATACAGCGGTGTCACAAAAATCTCTAGAGCCTCGGTTGATTTGGAAACCGCTCGAAAAATCCGTCGTTGTCACAGAACTACAAGAGATTTCATTTTCTTATTTGAAAATCTAGTTATAACAGAAGCTGTTCCAATTAAAGTATTATCCCTAAAAACAGGGCTGCATCTCTCGCAATAAAATTCCCATTTTTTTAGTTAAGGGGTAATTTGATTTTCAAGTGATATTTAGTGATTGTGTTATATGTTTTATGATCCATTTTAAAATTATAATTCAAATTTATATCAGCGGTGTCACAGAAGTCTCTAGAGATTTCATCTTCGGTTGGTTTGCAAATCGCTCGAAAAATTCGTCGGTGTCACAGAACTTCAAGAGATTTCATTTTCATATTTGGAAATCTAGTTAGAACAGAAGCTGTTCCAATTGAACTATTATCTGTAAAAACAGGGCTGCATCTCGCAAAAAAATTTCCCTTTTTTTAGTTAAGGGGTAATTTGATGTTAAAGTGATATTTATTGATTGTGTTATATGTTTTATGATGCATTTTTAAATTATAATTCAAATTTTAATATATTCATTTCATATTCTCCAAAAATAAAAAATGTGTTCGCGCCAATCATGAAGTGTAACTTGCCAGCCCTTAGTCAGCTGGCTCTTACATAGATGGCGACCAAGCTGCAGATGGCGCCACTTGAGGTGGCTGTGTGGCAGCCCTGGCCACCTCTGGTCACACAATTTATCGAGCACCATCCCTGTCGCGATGGCAGAACGACAAGACACGCGCCATCCCTGGCACTCAGTTTCTGGCTTGGCTTCGGCCACGCGCGGCACGCGCCTGCATCGCTCCGTTCGACTTGACGATATTTGTTAGCTTATGTGATATTCAATAAAGTTAGTTACACATTAAAACTTCGTCACTAAAGTGGTGACCCGCGACGATTGAAAAACGACAAACACGCAACTTCTGCAACAATTATCTAATGCGTAAAACATTACGACCGCAAATTCACACACACACGCACATACAGTGACGCCGTTGTGAAATTCATTTCGAAGAACAGTTTTCGATCAGCAAATTCAGACAGCAACACGCTAACTGAAGACGACCGCTATTTCGACAGCCATCCAAATCCTCAACAGCAGCCAGCCAGATCCTCACCAGCGGCAACGGAGCCATCTCGATGTTTTTTTTTGCATTTTGACACACACACACGACAAACGCTGCGACGGACGCCGCGCCATGTTTTTTCCTCGAAAACAATTGTGGCAATTTTCGATTTGCGAATCTATTACCAGGATTCATGCCTCGACAACTGGATGCCTGACGACTCCGCTGGCGCCCCGAAGATGAAACGGATCGTCCTCAGTGGGGAGAGCTCCTTGTTTGAAAACGGCGCCGGCAACGCTTACGCACAAACACACATACACGACAAACGCCGCGACGGACACACATGCACACATGCTCACGGCGTCCGCAGCATACAATCACGAATTTTGGCGAGTCGCCGGCAAAGTACACACACACAGACAGTATCTCCCAGCGAATACACACAAATACAAACAGCAATTTTTTGTGCAAATGAAACCGACCACTGTCCACGCATGTTGTCTACCGACCTCTTGTCTGTTGCCCAGGTCCTGCATGTCCACCTGTCCACATCCTGCTGCAGCCAAAGCATTCCACGTCAGGCTGTCCACGTGTGAAAATGTCCATCGCCCAGCCTGCTCTACACCGCTGCTCGCGCATGCTATTTGTGTGCGCCCAATCGACTCTTCAACTACAAGTAACCGATCTCACGTTGGTCAAGCATCCGACTAATTTATCAGATCTAACATTGTACGCAGCCTGTCAGACGATCGATCATACTTATGGAAGTACGTCGCGCGGCTGAATTCGGATCTTCATCGCATCTTTTGTCGTCGCCGATGCTCAGGCACAACGATCCCCATACCTGACCGACCACTAGCAACATGCTACGACTCGAGACGCTCTTTGTTTGGCAATTGATGCCAGCCTGAGTCTATCTTCAAGTTCTCGATCTCACCACGAAAGTCCGTAACGAGAGGCACCACAAAAGTCCACAACGAGTGGCAAGCGAAAGCCCACAACGCGTGGCAAACGAAAGTCCACAACGTGTGGCAATCGAAAGTCTCTACTCGGGGTACAGTACCCAGTACTATTGACTCCTCAACTTCAACCCTGATCGAACGAACTTGCTTATCGACCCCCAATCGAAGCAACGACCTCAACGCGAGGCAACCTCAACCCTGCTTGGGCGAACTTGCTTATCGACCACCACTCGAAGCAACGGCCTCAACGCGAGGTTTTCATCGACCCAGCTACGACACAAACATCACAGCGAAAACTATACGCAAGCATTCCTCCACATTGGGTCTTGCACAATCCTGTAGATGCTCACCCCGGACATACATTCATACATAGCCGGGATATACCTAAATTTGAAAGATCATTCGTTCCCACATGGTCTCTGGAGGGGGAGTACTGTGGCAGCCCTGGCCACGTCGGGTCACACAATTTATCGAGCACCATCCCTGTCGCGATGGCAGAACGACAAGACACGCGCCATCCCTGGCACTCAGTTTCTGGCTTGGCTTCGGCCACGCGCGGCACGCGCCTGCATCGCTCCGTTCGACTTGACGATATTTGTTAGCTTATGTGATATTCAATAAAGTTAGTTACACATTAAAACTTAGTCACTAATGCTGCTTTTGACAAATACGAAGCACTTTGGTTGGTATTGCGAATAATTATTAAAAAGCAAATTTCAATGTTTAAAGTAATTAAGAAATTTATTAATTTGATGCAACATATCCAGAAAAATAATGTTGTTTACATTTCCAAAACTAATTGTGCTTGTCAAAATTGTTTGGGTGGTGAACTTTACTTTTTGAATCTCCCAACAAAACACGAGAGATTTAAAACCAACCGAAAGAGATGTCTGTGACACCGAGAATTGGTTTTGGGTTGGAATTTGGTTGGAAGAGATTTCTGTGACACCGCTGATAGAGAACTCCGTTGTACGGAAGCTCACAATAGAGAAGTTCGACTGTAGTATTCAGAATTTCTGTACTTTTGACCAGACAAAAAATTTAAAACCTGATCAACAGAGACATCATGGTACTGATAAGACAGTTCGCGCAATAGCATTAAGTTGTTTACATTAATAATCTGTCAAAATCTTTAAAAGGTTTGATTTAATCTGTTCTCTATTTGTGCTATTAAAGACTCTTATTTCTATTATTACTTATTTCAAGAAATTATATTGAAAATCCTTTATACTTTCGCTATGATTTCGAGTCTTTGTTGCGCAATATTGATAACAACAAATTGGCAAGAGTTCAGAATGTATTAAATTTTTTGAACCGAACCGAAAATTTAGGTCGATATCTTAGGTTGGGAACAGGTCTAGGTTCAGCAAATTTCTTAACTTTGGTTTAGCTTAAGGCTCGGTTCATTTAAAAAAAAAGTCGGAATTCCGGGTTCAAACCGGTTCGGTTCATAACCGGTTTGCAGGCCTGCTTCAGACATTGCTGCCAGCTCTGTCTACGAGATCTATATGTTCATTTAACCAGTTACATAATTTTTGGCGCCCAACAGCGTGGGGGAAAAAAGCCGTAATTGTCAATTTGTTATACCCTTGTGGAGCATTGTAACTCATAGAAGGAAGCATCTCCGACCACACAAAGTATATGGGTGATTTCATGAAAAATCGGGCACTCAACTTTTTTTTGCTCGAAATAATTTTTTTCGTATTCTTTGTTGTAATATAGTATATTCGTATTTTCAGCATTTTGCGAAATATGCTTAATTCGCGGGAAAAATTGATTTGAAAATTTAGCTATTAAAAAAATTTAATTATTTTCAATAGCTTGCTATCCACAGCCATTGGTAAAAAAAATATATTATAAATCTGTAAATTTACATCCGATCCGATTGGTGTTAACTGGCCGTTTGACTCGTGAGCCAATGCGAGTGTAAGGGTACAGAGTATGTTATAGTCAGGCTTGACCGACTTTCTTTCTTGTTTTATGGTTGAATAGAGTGGAAAGCTGGTGTCCTTTGTATAATTGAGTTTCAAGATTTTAAAAATTCAGCGTGGTCTTCTAAAGTGGTCGAAAGAAACAAAATTTTGACAAACCGATTAAGACTGTGAGAGCTAGTTGCTTAAATGCCTTATGTACATCTTTCACATTACCAATTATTAGTCCCTGTAATTTTGCGTGGCAAAAATTTGCAATAAACTTGATCTGCGTGCAGACAATAGGAGTCTACATTTCCAATTTGGTTGCTTTAGCTCTTCTAGTCTCTGAGATCTAGGTGTTCATAAGGACGGACAGACGGTCAGACCGACATGGCTATATCGACTCGGCTGTTGATACTTACCAAGAATATATATACTTTATATGGTCGGAAATGATTCCTTCTGCCTGTTACATACATTTGCACGACTTTAGTATACCCTTTTTGCTCTACAAGTAACGGGTATAAAAACATAAGTGACTTTGAAAAATGGCTGAAAATACGACAGGAGATTAACTACTATCAACATAAGAAACGAAATAAATTTTGGATCCCTGAAACACCTGCGACGTCATTACAGCAGCGGAGTATAGGAACTCAAATTGAAAAAAAATATTTATTAGACACTAAGCCAAGCTCCTCAAAGACAATTAAACTTAATTTTCAAGAATTATTACCAGATGAAATACAAAATAGTCTGGAAAAAGTCTAAGGGCCGTTTTCTCATGTTGGTGTTTTTGAAAATCTAGGTGGATTTGCTGCATTTGCTTTGCTCATGTTCAATGCTAACCATCTAGATGAATTTCGTAGCAATCTACTTTGCCCTCATTGATTTTAAAACCACCTACATGCTTATGCAAATTAAGTATTTTTGTGTATCCGCGCATATGGTCACACTGGAAAATATTTGAAAACAAAAAACAACTGCTGCTAAAAACAGTAAAGTCTGAACTGTTATTAAGTAAACCAAAAATGGAAAATATTGGATGTGCCTTTAATATATAAGAACACTTGCAGACATTGCTGAAATTACAGATGCACATTCTGATTCCCCTAGTTCATTGCTTAAGCTAAGTTTACACATCCAAATAATTTGGCTAAATTTTGATAAAAATAGCCATGATTAAAGATTTTACAGGATTTATAACTTAAACTGCGGTTCCAACGCAAATAATTTGGTCAAATATGGCCGGAAAGTTCCACAATTTGGCATATATAGCCCAATTTTCATGAAAATTTTTCCAAATTATTTGCCTGTGTGAACATAGCTTTCGACCTACTGCTTAATATCCCATCATAGTTACAAGACGTTCCACAAGAAAAACCTTCTTCTACTCTGTAAAATTCTTGCTTTAATTTTTAAAATTGGCGCGCAATAAAAAAGACAAAATTCAGCCGAGTGCAGAGGTGCTGCCAACCTAGTATTATACCATTCCAGCCCTCCCGGTGTGACCGTGGCGCAAATGCCCGAATTTATAATCAACCTACATGAGACAACCAATTGCACAAAAGCCATCTAGTTGCAAAATCTAGATGGATTTCGATTTGAGCAAAAACATGAACATGAGAAAACGGCCCTTAAATACCTACAATGGTTTTGAAATTTCTGACACGTCATTCTCTGAAAATCCAGTGAAAAAAAATCTGCAGTAACAAAACAAAAACTATCTAAAGAAAAACAACAAAAACTAAAAGTTCGTCTTAAAAAATTAAAAGCTAATCCCGATCATATGCAAAATTCATCCCGATCATTCAAAAATCAATACATTACCGGACGAAAGAAGTTAAGAAAATCCGTTCGTGCAGGAAAACCAGTTCAAATTGGCAAAAATAAACTTAATTGGATTTTACATAAATAATTCACAACGATCTAACAATGAGTAACAAAAATGCGTTTTTTATAACTTTATTAAGGAAAAACTCATTAAGTGTGTTTCCTGATAACGTCAAGTGCATTTACCAACCTTGTAAATATTCCTGAAAATGTAACTGAAGATTGAAAAGAAGGCATAACTTATATGTGTTTACACAACTTGCATTATATTCAATTGATCGATAGTAAGTCAAATACTATTCGGTGGGACAATAAAATACTTTTAGTTTATACAGCTATAAATAGACCGCGTTGTGTTGGGAATATAAGATCACGATGCCTTCCTATTTTATATTATAACGGGAAAGAAACAATTTTTCAGTTTACTAATATCCAGTAATATCATCTAGAAACATGTTCACCAAAAGATATTTCAATTTTAACCACTGATTTAAGTGGTAATAAAATGCCATTTGTAACCTCTACTGATCCTGTGTTCCTTACGCTGCTCTTCAGAAACAGGAGAGAAATACTATAAATAATACTGTATTAGTAGCTCATTAAGCAGAATTAAAATTACCATCATGGAGAGACTTTATCATGATTATTATCTTAATCAGTGCGGTGGAGGTTTAAATCATATTGGAACCCTTTACTTTACACCAGGAATAGTTCAGCGGGGACGTGGATTTTAAAACTTTTTTACTGGTCTTTTAAATATATTAAACCACTTTTTTTTATCAAGTGTTAATGCAATTAAACACCAAATTTTTATAAAAAATATTCGACATTCGAATATTCGACTTAATAACATTTTGGTATCACAAAGTGATAATAATTACCATCATCGGTCATATTTGCAAACAATTCTCAACTACGGTAGTGATGCGACTACGAATCACTTAACTACACAGGGTTATTATCCTACTTATGTGCGACAAAATATTTATATTTGGAGATAAAAATATCTTACTCATCTTAATCAACCTAGACTATTGATAAATAATGTGGATTTACGGATTACATTTAATATTGAAAAAACAGCATTTTATTTGTTGGAAACGGATACAGAGTCAAATCTAAAAATATTGGAAGCTCAGCTCTTTATGAACCATATAACAGTTAATCCGAGTATTTTACTTGCACATCATCAAGTTCTTCAACATAAAAATGCTATATATCCCTACAACAAAGTTGAAGTAAAATCATTTACACTCTATCCAGGCAACAACACACTATCCATCGATAACGTTGTTATTGGTCAACTACCAAATTTCATTGCGTTTTGTATGGTTAAGAACAGCGCATGTTCTGGAAATCGTCGACAAGATCTGTTCAAATTTGAGCATTTTCACATTCAGCGATTTAATCTATTAGTTATTGGTGTACAAATTCCGGCTCAAGCTCTTGAGTTTGATTACACGTCTCCTGAAAATACACAAAGCTCTCGTGCATATAATATGCTCTTTAGAGCCAATGGCATAAACCATTATGATAGAGGACTACAAATTTCGAAGGAAATGTTTGATAACAACTGTTTTATGTATATTAGCATTTGACTTAACTGCTGATCGTTCAAACTCAACTGTATGCTCAAATCTGATTTTTCAAGGAACAATTCGTATTGAGGGGCGCTTTGCCGAAGCGCTAAGTGAAGCTGTTAGTTGTATTGTGTATTGTGAATACGATTCAATGATTGATATTGACAAGCATCGAAACATTCGCACCCTCTTGTGAAATCAATACCATTCAAATACATAGCTTCCTTTCGATGAATGCATATACAAAATCTATTTTCCAGGGTGTTTTCCCCTCAGATAAATTACCTTACCATATTTTTACATATCCTGCGTTAATACGCAGGAGAGTACCAGCTGTGTAGCCTTTTTCTTTGAAACTGCACGGAAAGCAGAGTTTTTTGACTCCTATGGTCAATATCCTAAACAGAAAGAGTTCATTAAATTTTTAAAAACAAATTCTACAAAATTTACGTTCAACGAACAACAAATTCAAGGATTCTTTTCAAGTGAATGTGAACATTATTGCATGCTATATCTTCTTCTTCTACTCTATATGTAAAACAGTGTGTCCTGACTGACTGACTGACTGATTCACTGAATCACTGACTGATTGGCAATCAACGCAGAGCGCAAACGGTAAGAGATAGAAGGCTGAAATTTGGACAGGAGTTTCTATTAGTGGTGAACGTGCGTACTAAGACGGGGTTTTGGAAAATTCCAACAGGTAAAGCCGGAGAAGCGTCGGAAAAGTTTGTATGGGAAATTTTTGTTTTTCATCCGATTGACATGAAATTTGGTTTGTCAGCGTAGTACGCGAAATAATTCGACACGTGTTTTCCTGATTTTGGAAAGTCCGCCCAGGAGGAAAATGGCCGGAAAATTTTGCATGCAAAAAATTATTTTTCATCCGATTGACTTGAAACTCGGTTTGTAAGGATAGAATTCGAAATAATTTGAAACGTGATTTTCCAATGTCGGGAAATCCGCCCACAGGGTGTGAAAATTCCCGGAAAATTTTGTATGCAAAATATTATTTTTCATCCGATTGGCTTGAAACTCGGTTTGTAAGAATAGAATACGAAATAATATGAAATGTTATTTTCCAATGTCGGAAAATCCGCCCCCAGACGTGAAAATTCCAGGAAAATTCTGAGGGCAAAAAATTATTTTCCATCAGATTGGCTTGAAACTCGGTTTGTAAGGACAGAATACTGAATAATTTGAAATGTGATTTTCCAATGTCGGGAAATCCGCCCCCTAGGGGGGGAAAATTCTGTAGGCAAAAAGTTATTTTTTTATCCGATTGGCTTAAAACTCGGTTTGTAAGGATAGAATACGAAATAAAGTGAAATGGGGCGGTAACCATAACGTAAACGATAAAGATAACGATAACGATAACGATAACGATAACGATAACGATAACGATAACGATAACGATAACGATAACGATAACGATAACGATAACGATAACGATAACGATAACGATAACGATAACGATAACGATAACGATAACGATAACGATAACGATAACGATAACGATAACGATAACGATAACGATAACGATAACGATAACGATAACGATAACGATAACGATAACGATAACGATAACGATAACGATAACGATAACGATAACGATAACGATAAAGATAACGATAACGATAACGATAACGATAACGATAACGATAACGATAACGATAACGATAACGATAACGATAACGATAACGATAACGATAACGATAACGATAACGATAACGATAACGATAACGATAACGATAACGATAACGATAACGATAACGATAACGATAACGATAACGATAACGATAACGATAACGATAACGATAACGATAACGATAACGATAACGATAACGATAACGATAACGATAACGATAACGATAACGATAACGATAACGATAACGATAACGATAACGATAACGATAACGATAACGATAACGATAACGATAACGATAACGATAACGATAACGATAACGATAACGATAACGATAACGATAACGATAACGATAACGATAACGATAACGATAACGATAACGATAACGATAACGATAACGATAACGATAACGATAACGATAACGATAACGATAACGATAACGATAACGATAACGATAACGATAACGATAACGATAACGATAACGATAACGATAACGATAACGATAACGATAACGATAACGATAACAAATTCCACGGTGGGTGGAAAGTGGGTAGGATGTGGAAGGGAATTGGAGGGAAAATCCAGCATCAATGTCGTTACGGGGAAAAGACGATGTAAGACGATGAATTCCAGCTGATCTATGTAAGATTCGCTTTTTGGGCATTACGGGGAACACAAATTAACAAGGCTACACAATTGGCGACGCAGCGAAGCGCGACGGATTAAATGCTAGTCTATATATATAAAAGAGTTCAACCTGACTGATTGACTGGTGACCGTCGCACAGCCTAAACCATAACGGATTTTGGAACATTCTGTCGGGAAATGTGGAAAATTTTCGAAAAACTTTTGTATGCCACTTTTTTGTTTACCATCCGATCAAGTTCAAACTCATTTTCAAAGATCTTTATGAAAATTCAAGAAGAACTGCATACAAATTATCCCGCAAACTTGTCAATTTGTTGTTCATTTTGGGTTTTTTCCATGAGAGCGAGTGTGCGAGAGAGACAGCGAGCTTGGTTTAGTGGTGGTTGAGTTTGAATTTTTTCCATGAGAGCGAGTTTGACAGAGCAAGAGAGAAAGAGCGAGTTTGCTAAGGCTAAGCAGTCTTTTAATAGAATGAATTCATTTGCTTACACACACACACACACATATTTGTGTTCGCGTAACTTTGTGCAGCGAGCGAGAGTAAGAGAGAGAGAGAGAGAGAGAGATGCACAACAAAGTCACCACTGACGCAGCACGCAGGGTTGAGCGATCAGTTGCAAAACGAATTTGCCGACGGGAGGAGAGCAGCATCAGCCACTTTTCCATATTTCCAGAACTTTGTTGGGGAGCACTGGCGCTCCAGCAGCAAAATAAGAATTTACAATTACAAATTCAGTGCCCAATGATGTTCCGCTATAACAAAAAGCAAAGCTACAACTCGAACAACAACAACAAGAGCAGCTGCTCTCTAACTTTAAAAACACTAACAAGAACTTTAGCAACAACTACAGCAAATGCAGCAGAACAACAACAAAAATAATATTAATGAAACAACTACAACAAATGTTTAATCTAAGTTAATAGCAGTGTTAGTAATATAGTTTAACATATGTACATTTGTGTTTCTTAAAAAAATCGGCAATATTTGGTTTCATTTTGTTCAAGTGTGAGCGAGCAAGAGAGACAGAGCGGTGGTGGTGGAATTTGAGTTTTTTCCATGAGAGCGATTTGAGAGAGCAAGAGAGAAAGAGCGAGTTTGCTAAGACACACACACACACATATTTGTGTTCGTGTAACTGAAAATTTTTAAACAGAGAGTGAGAGCAAGAAAGAGAGAGAGAGAGTGGAGGAGAGTGCCAAACCAAAACTACAATCCGAAGAAAAACAACAAGAGCAGCTAAAGCTACAACAAATCCAACTTGAAAAACAAAAACTTCAGCAGAACAAGAACAAAAATAATATTAGTGAAACAACTACAACAAATGTTTAATCTAAGTTAATAGTAGTGTTATTAATATTGTTTAGCATATGTACGCTTTATAATAATCAACCATGCAAAACTACTAAATGAAATAAAATAAAAAAAATATGTGTTCCTTCAAAAAATCGGCAATGTTTGGTGTCATTTTGTTGGGCATATACAAACACAGGCGGGCACAAAAAAACAGTTAATTCGTTTGTGTGCACAATGCATAGGTGTGTTTGCGTGCTTCTTTATCTCTCCTTCCCTCTCTCTTTGTAGTTTCTTCTAAATGTTTGTTAAAAAACAAACAAACAAAAAACCAGCCGCCTAATTTGCTTACACACACACACATCACACAAGAGCTCTTTTACTGTGCATGTAACTGTATGTGTCAAGATGGGTGGGGAGTGGATGGGAGCTGGGTGGTAAGTGGGTGAGATGTGGATGGTAAGTGGGTGGGAAATGGATGGGAACTGGGTGGGAAGTTGGTAATTAGTGGGTGGGTTGTAGGAGGGATGTGGGTGGTAAGTGGGGGGGAAGTGGATGTGAAGTGGGTGAGAAGTGGATGGGATCTGGGTGGTAAGTGGGTGGGGAGTGGATGGGAACTGGTGGTTAGTGGGAGGGATGTGGGTGGGAAGTGGGTGTGATGTGGTTGGGAAGTGCAAGGGAACTAGGTGGTTAATGGGTGGGAAGTGGTTGCAAAGCGGATGGAAAGTGGGTGGGATGTGGGCGGGAAGTGGGTCGGAACTGGGAGGGAAGTGTGTGGGAGGTGGGTGGTTAGTGAGAAGTGGGCGGATATAAAGTGGGTGGGATGTGGGTGGTAAGTGGGTAAGAAGTGGGTTGGATGTGGGTGGGCTTTCGGTGGTAAGTGGGTGGGAAGAGGTTTGGATGTCTGTGGGAAGTGGGTTGGATGTGGGTGGTATGTGGGATGTTGGTTCCATACTGATAAAGGCTATACTGATGGCGGCGCAGCGAAGTGCGACGGGTTTTCTGTTAGTGGTCTATATAAATGCAAAAGGAAAAACCTGAAAACATTCTTGAACAACTTCAATACTATGGATTTTAATTTAATTGATAAGCTAGTATTAGCCTTGCTTTACTACAATTTTGAGAAATATAGGAACAAATAAATAAAACGATTTAATTTTACATAATTGGGGTTGTTTACTATTGGATTTTTGAACACATTTGCTTTCTTAGTTTATAGTAGCGAATCATAATATTCAAGGCATAATTTTTTAGCTTAGGCAGCAAGTGACATGCGCATGTGTCAGGACAATCAGTGGCTTCATCATCACTCCAAGGACACAGCTTGTAGTCAAACCCGTACTTGGAGTATATCAGTTCTTTTTCCTCCAAGTCCTCCAATGTTGTCTTCAGGTATTTCAGTTGTTGCAAGTGCTCGTCAAAGATGGCACCATCAAACTGGTAAAGGAAGACTTTGATTTGCTTAGAGTGCATCTTGAATTAAGACTGAGTTGTGTACAAAAAATTACTCTTATTTATATTTGAGAGATGAGTAGGAAATTCATTGTTCTGAACCTTTAAACTCGAATTGAGCAGTACTATATCTGCCCTCTTCTTTCCCTTTAAACACAACATATAAAATTCCATTTTCCTTCAAATTCTTATATGGTGTTTTAGATGCAAATTTTGTTACAAATTCTTTAGGTAGGAATATGCAAAGAGAAGATTCTAGGTATTTATTTATTTATTTATTTTTTTATTTATTTAGAGTTGACAAAAAAAGGCTGTCAACGAAAATGTATATACGTTACAAAAATTTGTATGAGCTAATGAAGCCTATCAAAGAAAATCTAATAAAATTACAAAATAAACTAATAACGACTCCGACACGGTGGGGGAATTTTATTTGCCCGTCCGGCCAGCTATGCCCCTATTCACAGCCAATTGTAGTCAGAGACGTTATTAGAGCTAACAAAAACTTTAATAATATAGAGATCGAGAAGAGGGAGAGAGAGAGAGAGAAAAAAACCAAAACCTATAGTTATGTAGGAACAAAGGAGAAAAAAAAATAAGATAATATATTAAATTAAAAAAAAAACTGAGATAGAGAGAAAAATATCTTAAAGTAAACTTTAAAAATAAAAAATGTATACGTAAAACTTAAAACTAAATAACCGGAAAATCTCTGACCCGGTGGGGGAGGATTTTTTAGCCAGTCCGACAAGCTATGCCCCTACTCACAGCTGGGAGTGGTCAGAGATTTCCCCGGAGATAATTATAGAGAGACGTTTTTAGAGAGAAGAGAGAGATCTGTTGAGAGCAGGTGATAGAGATCATTGTAATTTTGACATAAGACCCGAAAACGATTGTGCTGGGCATAATCAGTTGTGCATCTGGGCAAGATTAAAGGTAAATAGTTTCTAGTTGGCCTAGAAGGAACGGAAAAGTTAAGGCGACCTAAAAGTTCGGTAGAGTCTACATCACTAATGATTAGCTAATGTAGAAAAGAAACGCCTAGGACTGTTCTACGATTAGCTAACGAAGGAAGGTTAATAAGCAAGAGCCTGCTGGAGTACGATGGCAGACGAAGGTTAGGGTCCCAATTTAGTCCACGAAGAGCAAAAAGCAAAAATTGCTTTTGTACTGATTCGATACGATCGATATGCTTTTTGTACTGCGGACACCAGACGGACGAGCAGTATTCAAGTACAGGACGGACTAGAGCAGTGTACAGGAGCTTTATGGTGTATGGATCATTAAATTCCTTCGACCAACGTTTAATGAATCTAAGTACACCATTCGCCCTATTAACAATAGAGGAGATATGAGGATTGAAACTCAATTTGGGGTTAAAAAGAATTCCAAGATCAACAACTGTAGATATTCGTTGCAGGGGTTCATTGCCAATCGTATAAATAGCCAGCGAAGGTTTGCAACGATGGAAAGTCATAAACATGCACTTGGAGCAATTAAGGTATAAATGATTAACCAAGCACCGACTGCAAGGAGTTTAAATCATCTTGCAATCTAATGGAATGTGTCGGGTCATTGAAAGATAAAATAAGTTTAACGTCATCGGCATACATAAGTATCCGAGAATAAGATAGTATTGTGGGTAGTTCATTAATAAAAAGAGTAAAAAACAAAGGACCAAGGTGACTACCTTGCGGTATACCGGACGTTACAGAGACGGGCTTTGAAGTGTCTGAACGTAATATAACTTTCTGCGTTCTATTTTTTAAATAGGACGAAATCCAGAGCAGAAAAGAGGCGGGAAATCCTAACCGATCAAGCTTATAGAGGAGAAGATCATGGTTTACAGAGTCAAAAGCCTTACTAAAGTCGGTGTAAATGACATCGGTTTGCTTTTTCTTAAGGAACCCATCATTAACCAATGAAGTAAATTCAAGCAAATTGGTCATAGTTGACCGACGCTTAATAAACCCATGCTGGAAAGGTGAATAAAATCGATAGTGCTGCAAGGTGGAGGTTATAATCTCTTCAAATAATTTAGGAATAGCGGAGAGCTTGGCTATGCCTCTGTAATTGGAAATATCAGATTTTCCACCTTTTTTATGAAGAGGAATGATATAGGACTCTTTCCAAAGAGTTGGAAAGACTGAAGAATCGAGTGATAGATTGAAAATCTTAAGCAAAGGTTTGCATAAGGAATTACAGCACTCTTTGAGAACACAACTAGGAATGTTGTCAGGGCCAGGGGAGTATGAGGATTTTAGAGATTTTAAATGCGAAAGTAGGGAGCTTTCACTAATTGAGGGAACACAAATCGAGTTAGAAGAAGGAATGGTATAAGGATAAGAAGTGTTAGTAAAGTGGACAGAGGAATACGTTGATTGAAAAAAGTCTGCGAATAGGTCGACGGCAGCGGAATCATTGCCAGCCTTTTGGTCACCCAGAAAAAAAGAAGAAGGTAGTGATGAAGATCTACGCTTAGAGTTCACAAAGCTATAGAATTGTTTAGGGTCCTCTGCAAATTGAATTTTGCACCGGGCAAGATAATTCTTATAGCACTCAGAGTTAAAAAGTGTAAAGTTGGATTTTGCTATTGAATATTTAGAGAAATCAACAGCCAAACCAGATCGTTTATACTTTTTGAATCATCTAGACTTAATATTTTTCAAATTAGAAAGTCTAGGGCAGTACCAAGGAGGATTAAGTGACGCGGAAGAAGCTATGCTATTAGGAACACAGATTTATGTTATATATATTTATAAGTGATTAAGTATATATTATACTACAAGCACAAAAAAGTATACATACCATTAGTGTATTGGTGTGCTTGCTTAAGATAGATATGGTTTCAGAGTTTAGCTAGATGTTACTAAGTTAAGTTTTCATTTAATCACCTCTTTTATTCCAAATTGGTTAGTATATTATCAGGTTGTGTATTTGGTAACATTTTTAACCAATCGTATCACTTTAAATATTTGTAGTCTATGATAGTCTATAGTCTATGATTGGTTCGTATAACATAATATAAAATGAATGAACGAAAAAAAGAGATGTCACTACTAGAAGTTGATTATAAGTTTATTCGTTCCTAAAAATGGCACCATCAAACTGGTACAGGAAGACTTTGATTTGCTTAGAGTGCATCTTGAATTAAGACTGAGTTGTGTACAAAAAATTACTCTTATTTATATTTGAGAGATGAGTAGGAAATTCATTGTTCTGAACCTTTAAACTCGAATTGAGCAGTACTATATCTACCCTCTTCTTTCCCTTTAAACACAACATATAAAATTCCATTTTCCTTCAAATTCTTATATGGTGTTTTAGATGCAAATTTGGTTACAAATTCTTTAGGGAGGAATATGCAAAGACCTTTACCATCACTGTCTTTCAAGTAAAGGGCTATTTTTTCTCCAAAAGAAGTTTTTTTCAGTTGACAATCGGTGATGGTATATTCTTCTCCTACCAACAGGTTCTCCACCTTTGTGTAACCATTCACGTCCTTTACACCGTTTAGTGATTCTAGGAACGCCTGTATTTATGTTATATATATTTATAAGTGATTAAGTATATATTTTACTACAAGCACAAAAAAGTATACATACCATTAGTGTATTGGTGTGCTTGCTTAAGATCGAAATGGTTTCAGAGTTTAGCTAGATGTTACTAAGTTAAGTTTTCATTGAATCACCTCTTTTATTCCAAAATGGTTAGTATATTATCAGGTTGTGTATTTGGTAACATTATTAACCAATCGTATCACTTTAAATATTTGATAGTCTATGATTGGTTCGTATAACATAATATAAAATGAATGAACGAAAAAAAGAGATGTCACTACTAGAAGTTGATTATAAGTGTATTCGTTCCTAAATTATTTTAGATATATGTACTTTATATATGTACGTATTTCATTAGTAAATAAAGAACACTTTGATGAATTTTCTATAAAAAGAGACTAAAAAAAGAACCCTGATTAGTTTGTGTTCAAGATCAATATGAACAAGTTTACTTGTGTGTTGTGCATTAATAATTAAATTGATAACAGTGAAAGATTATGATTCTGCCCAATAAACAGGTCGAACTCCAGTTTATTAAATTTGATATACTTTACTTATATATTTTTAAATCTTATACTGTAATGAATTAATAAATTGAATAATTAAGCAGGTGGAAAACCAAGACTAGTTTTTCTCTCAGCTTGGATTACAGCATAAAGTAATTCAGCATCTTGCGAAGTAAACGTAAGCGATCAATGTAGTGCGGATGGTCAGCTTGGGTTACAGCATAAAGTAATTCAGCATCTTGCGAAGTAGACAAGTAGAAAAAGTAAAAGAAAAGCGAAGTAGAAAAAAGAAATTCCTTAAACGCGAAAAAATGTGTTTGCGGGCAGTAGTATTAATATAGGATGCGTTACCTCACCTAGGCTTATAGGCATCGCACCACAGCGAAAGGTTGCACGAAACGACCAACCGATGTCGCCACAGTAATAGCTTTCATGTATTAAGCAATCGATTGCTCCACAGCGAAAGGTTGCACGAAACGACCGACCGATGGCACCACATTTATATCTTTCTTGTATTAAGCCACCGATTGCTCCACAGCGAAAGGTTGTGGGAAACGACCAACCGATGGCGCCACAGCTATATCTTTCATGTATTAAGCAATCAATTGCTCAACAGCGAAAGATTGCACGAAACGACCAACCGATGGCGCCACAGTTATATCTTTTGTGGCAGCCCTGGCCACCTCTGGTCACACCATTGAACGAGCACCATCCCTGACGCGATAGCAGAACGACAACACGCGCCATCCCTGGCGCTCAGTTTCTGGCTGGCGTCCGCAACGCGCGTCGGCGAGCCTGCATCGCTCCTTTCGACTTGACGATAATTGTTAGCTTAAGTTATATTCAATAAAGTTAGTTACACATTAAAACCCGCGTACTAAAGTGGTGACCCGCGACGATTGAAAAACGACAAACACGCAACTTCTGCAACAATTATCTAATGCGTAAAACATTACGACCGCAAATTCACACACACACGCACATACAGTGTCGCCGTTGTGAAATTCATTTCGAAGAACAGTTTTCGATCAGCAAATTCAGACAGCAACACGCTAACTGAAGACGACCGCGATTTCGACAGCAGCCACCCAAATCTTCAACAGTAGCCAGCCAGATCCTCACCAGCGGCAACGGAGCCATCTCGATGTTTTTTGGGCATTTTGTCACATACACACACACGACAGACGCCGCGACGAAACAGCACAAGCACACGCACACAGACACATGCTGACGGCGTCTGCAGGCGAATTTTGGCGCGTCGCCGGCAAAGTATACACACACAGACAGCATCTAAGCGCCCACACGCAAATACAAACAGCAATTTTTTTTTGGGCAAATGACACCGACCGCTGTCCGCGCATGTAGTCCACAGACCTCCTGTCTGTCGCCCAGGTCCTTACACGTCCAACCGTTCACATCCTGCTGCAGCCCACGAAAACGTTCATCGCCCAGCCTACCTTTCATCCGCTGCTCGCGCATGCTATTTGTGTGAGCCCAACCGACTCTTCAACTACATGTAACCGATCTCACGTTGGTCACCCGACCAATTTTCCAGATGTTACATTGTACGCAGCCTGCCAGACGATCGATCATACTTATGGAAGTACGTCGCGCAGCTGAATTTGGATCTTCATCGCATCTTTCGTCGTCGCCGATGTTCATACACAGCGATCCGCTTACCTGACCGACCACTAGCAACATGCTACGACTCGAGACGCTCTTTGTTTGGCAATTTAGCCTGCTACCTTACTTATCAAAAGTATTTGAGAAGATCTTACTTCGCAAAATTGATACCTATGCACAAAATATAATTCCATCACATCAATTTGAGTTCCGAGCAAAAAACGGGACCATTGAACAAGTCAACCGTTTAACTTCAGATATTCGGACTGCGTATGAGCACCACGAATACTGCTCTGCAATTTTCCTAGATGTTTTCCAAGCGTTTGACCGCGTTTGGTTGGATGGGCTTATATTAAAAATTAGGACACTGCTTCACCCAAATACACCCAAACTCTTAGAATGTTATGTCAGCAACAGGGTTTTTTCTGCCAGCCAATTTCGCGGTCTTCTTGAAACCATGTAATGGGATCTTCCCGTACCTGAAGTTTTGATGGTGACCCATCGAGACAATGGCCTGCATCGAGGCTTCGTCGACGCCAATAAACATGAGGGCTCCGTATTTTTGACTCCTCGAACCTGAACCCGAACCGGACCACTTTATCAAAAAATGAGGTTCGGTTCACCAATTTAATTAGTTTATTCAACGACAACGAAGACCATATGATGAATCAACTTGGCTTTGAACGGACGGTAAAGATCATTATTACTACCAAGCAGGGCTTAATCCCGAAACGAATTTCGGTTCCGATATCGGTTCCGGTACGTCCCGAAATGAATATTTCGGTTAAAGGTTCTATTTCGGTTTTCAATTAATTTCGGTTTTCGGTTTCAATACGGTACGCAGATTTGTGTTTCGGTATACCGGTACGTACCGGTGCGTCCACGTGTTATGTAACTAATATAGCATTCTTGTGATTTGCTCGCGATAACATAACTGCATTCAATCTGGTTGAGTCCATACTACTTCTTAGCGGATTCATTATAAATTTATCGCCAGAGAACCTGCGTAACTGGAACAGAAAGCACGACTTTTGAAATCACATACAATTCTGGGAACTTTGTGGAGGATTCTGACCACCAGGAATCCAGTAACTGTTTTGCTAGAGATCCAGTGTATCCAAATGTAATAAAAATCAGCCAAAACAAAATTTTCGGTTGAAGTTTAGTTGTTGCCACCTTCGCTAGTTCTAATATGCATACAATTTCGCTAAATGAGTCCCACACTTTCCGGTGCAGAAGAAAGTCATTATCTGCAGCCGCAAAACTGGATAAAATGTTGAAGATGTCTTCCGCCAGCAAATATTTAGCATCTTGTATGTAGAGCTCCAACTCGTGACCAAATCTACGATGCGCTCTGCAAAGGGAAAACAAACCGAAACTGTACCGGTACCAACGTTTCGGCTTCGTTCCGGTACTATCGGTTCCATTAATAACGGTAATCGGTTTTCGGTTCTCAAGAAAAAATTTGAATTGGTTCCGGTTCCGGTACTTGATTTGAAACGGTTTATTTCGGTTAGCGGTTCCGGTTCCGGTATGAAGTCCTGCTACCAAGCGATTTATATTACGCTAGGTTTTCACGCCGAGCAATTGTTCTAAAATCTTCAGCAAATCATTGTATATTACTATCTAAGTGCCCCGACAAACATTCTTCTACAATGAGTTCAGTACGAGAATTGGCTGCAGTATTCTCAGACCCGAGATTTCATATTTTGCTGACATAAAACAGTTGCAAAGCTACTGACTCAACGTCTGATTGTGAAGAAGAGAAGCTTATGAAAGCAATAAACAAATATCAAAAATAAAATCTGTTAATGATGCTTTAGATTTCTTTGGCAATTGTCAAAGAGTACATACATTACATAGATCGACGAATGTTTTTAAATTTTGGAAAGGTCATAAAAACGAAGACTTAACAAACATTGCCTCTACTATAGCAAATCAGGTATCAGTTAAACGAGCATTTTCTACACTTAAGTATGTTCTTTCTGATTTAAGAGCTAATATAGATGAACAGCTCCTGGAAGATATAATGCTTAAACTAATCAGTTCCTAAAAATGGTTAATTTCAGCTTATGGACTTTATAATTACAATAACTTACGTATTGAATATTATGATTTAGTATTTGAATAGAGAGGTGTATTAATTTCATTAAAAAAGTAAAATTAATAAATCGGAAATCAAACAATTCTTTTTTGTTCAAGCGAACCAAGGTTCGAACCAAAACCTTGGGTTCAGGGGTTCCAGGAACCGGTCCGCGAACCGAACTTTGGACTTAACAATGGGTTCGAACTCCCGGACCGAACCTTCTGCAGAATTTGAAAGGTTTGCAGCCTTGGTCTATACCCACCCTACCTTGGTAGCGCATCAAACAATTTTCTAGACACCCCTTTACTAGACCTAACTGATCATTCAACTACTATACATGCTTGTGGTTTCATGTTGAACCGACGACGAACCGACGAAAAGACAACTCACAAATGATTTTAGATAAACGTCAAAATTCATTTATTCCTAACGCAACCATAAAGGAACTTCATTTACTTAAGATATTTCAAAGATACAAAATTATATATAGACTAGCATAAAGCCCGTCGCGCTTCGCTGCGTAGCCATCAGTACAGTGAATTATTACCGTTACCGCTATCTTTATCGTTATCGTTATCGTTATCGTTATCGTTATCGTTATCGTTATCGTTATCGTTATCGTTATCGTTATCGTTATCGTTATCGTTATCGTTATCGTTATCGTTATCGTTATCGTTATCGTTATCGTTATCGTTATCGTTATCGTTATCGTTATCGTTATCGTTATCGTTATCGTTATCGTTATCGTTATCGTTATCGTTATCGTTATCGTTATCGTTATCGTTATCGTTATCGTTATCGTTATCGTTATCGTTATCGTTATCGTTATCGTTATCGTTATCGTTATCGTTATCGTTATCGTTATCGTTATCGTTATCGTTATCGTTATCGTTATCGTTATCGTTATCGTTATCGTTATCGTTATCGTTATCGTTATCGTTATCGTTATCGTTATCGTTATCGTTATCGTTATCGTTATCGTTATCGTTATCGTTATCGTTATCGTTATCGTTATCGTTATCGTTATCGTTATCGTTATCGTTATCGTTATCGTTATCGTTATCGTTATCGTTATCGTTATCGTTATCGTTATCGTTATCGTTATCGTTATCGTTATCGTTATCGTTATCGTTATCGTTATCGTTATCTTTATCGTTTACGTTATGGTTACCGCCCCATTTCACTTTATTTCGTATTCTATCCTTACAAACCGAGTTTTAAGCCAATCGGATGAAAAAATAACTTTTTGCCTACAGAATTTTCTCCCCCTGGGGGGCGGATTTCCCGACATTGGAAAATCACATTTCAAATTATTCAGTCTTACCGTCTACGAGTTATGCATACAGAGCTCTAGGCCACTAAGGCGTTTGAAAATGGTTGTAAATAGTAAGTATTGAATCTCAATTAACAGCAAAATTCACAGCCTGTCAAAAACAGCTGATTCACTTCAAAAATTACGAGGGTAAACAAAAGGGGTGCTCAATAGCTCCGTCGCGTAAATTTACACAATTTCGCTTTTACGCGGGCTGGTGAATACCCCAATTGTTTACTTTGTCAATTGCCAAAACAAAACGTTTATAAATAAACAAATTTGGAAAATAGTGGAAATGGAAGATTTAGGCGGTAACCCAAGAAGACACAGGCGCGGCGATATGGAACTTTCTGTTCAGCAGAATAAAAGCCGCCGCATTCATGGCATATGTTTTGAGCGCCACGCCGGCATAAAGCAAAGCAGGCAAACTTACTGCCCGCCGTCTGCAAAATCGAAGGACCCACCTGGTCAATGGCACCACCAATTGCCTCATGCGATGTGGTATACCGATAGTGATCTAACTGCTGATCCGTGTGCACCGCCAGCACCAGGAACGGTATTACCACAATGGCCAACATGGTGGTGGTTATACCCACATAACCCAAGACGGAGCAACGAATAAATAAAGCGAGAGTGTACAGGGAGAGCATGATCTGGATGATGCCAAATTTGTTCAACGATTCAGGTTAACAAACTCAGCATGTCAAATAAATCTTGCTAGGATTAGAGCAAATATATTCGCTAAGTAACAGGTAAAACCTTAACTTCAGTTGTGATTCAATTTATTATTATGATTTGGATTGTTAACAGGAATCGTGGATTGTTGTCAGAGAGCAAACTTATGGTGGCGCTGCGCTCTTATGCAAGGTTCTTCTTCCTTATCATTGCGGGCGACTTCTGTTGAGTCAGACTTCATTAGACAAAACCGTGCTATCCGTGCTATCACAAACAGGCACTGACTGATTGATTTGTGCTAAAATTTAAGAAGCCAATTAAATATTTTTAAAGCTTACATATCATAAATAAAAACGTACCATAATTTTCAACCACATTTTCCAATCCTGTGGCTGTGCTTGGGATCCTGCCACGAATTTTTTGGAAATAGACAGGACTCCAGCAGGGCTGGGAAAGCCGCCGCAGTTCCAGAAGTCTTCTTAATTGCGAATTATTTTCGCGATCGTTTTTTTCTTTCGTCTTTCCAAGGGCGATGAACTCCGGCATGGCGGCATACTGATCTCCAAGCCCAGACCTTCTGCTTCCAGGTCTCCGCATCCAAAAATGGATTTGTTTGACTCTAAAAATCTACAAGCGAATGTTCCTCAGCCGCAGAAAAGTTCTTCGCTCTTGGTCTTTTCGGTGTTTCACAGTGATTCATCACCGCATGCAATTTTATTTAACTATTTGGCCAAATAACAACCAGCGACAACAATAGCATTAAAAAATGTCAAAACATACAGCTGTTTCGTCGACAGTGTCAGGTCACACTTTTGCAGCGATAGCAATTAATCGCTATCGGGTGAACCTGCGGGTAAGTCTCGCTGAGAAAACCAAAAGACTTAACCTCTGGTAATTCCGGCCGGCAAATTTGACCGGCCGATTTCACCGATTTCACCATTAATTAGTCTATGTATGAAGATTACTCCGAGCATAACTCTACGGTTAATAAGGGAGGGAAGGTTAATCAAAAGAAGTCTACTAGAGTACGATGGTAAACGGACCTCTGGATTCCAGCCCAAACCACGAAGAGCAAACAATCAAAACTGTTTTTGCACAGATTCAATTCTATCTTGATGGGTCGAATCTTGCGGAGACCACACACATGATCCATACTCGAGAATCGGACGGACAAAAGAAGTGGACAAAATCTTCGTCATCAAATTCCTTCGACCAGCGCTTAATAAACCCAAGAACACTCCTGGCCCTACAAACAGTATCAGTAACATGAGGGTCAAATATAAGTCGGTGATCAAGAATAACCCCAAGATCATTTACCTCATTGGCTGAATCATTTAAACACTCAAGTGGGACATTATCAAGCATATAAGTGAAGAATTGTGGCAAGCTCCTGTAAAATGTCATAACCTTACACTTGGAACTGTTAAGGTTTAATAGATTATCTTTACACCAAGACTGAAATGCATCCAAGTCAGCTTGCAAATTATAGCGGGAAACCAAATCGTTATATGTTAAACATAGTTTCACATCATCGGCGTACATAAGCACACGAGAGTCAGTCGAGACAGACGGAAGATCATTTATGAAGAGAGTAAAAAGCAATGGACCCAAGTGACTACCTTGGGGTACCCCAGAGGTAACCTGGATTAGTTTCGAATATGAATTACAAAATAAAACTTTTTGTGTTCTAGAACTAAGGTAATCCGAGATCCAACTAAGAAGGTTAGTTGGAAAACCAATTAAACTCAGTTTATGAAGCAACAAGGAGTGATTAATAGAATCAAAAGCCTTACTAAAATCAGTATAAATGACGTCAGTTTGCATCTTAACTAAGAACCCTTTGATCACTAATGATGTACGCTCTAATAAGTTAGTGGTAGTAGATCGACGCTTCACAAATCCATGTTGATAGGGTGAAATAATGGAACTACATAAATGTTGCAGTTGAGATCTCATAATTCTCTCAAAAGCTTTTGGAATTGCAGACAACTTGGAAATACCTCTATAATTCTCAACATCCGACTTATTACCTTTTTTATGGAGAAGAATGATATAAGATTCCTTCCACAACACTGGGAAAGAGGATGACTCAAGAGAAAATTCAAATAATTTATGAATAGGCTTACAAGTTATGTATTCGAAGTTCCACTGTACTCCTCAGCGCAGCCGCAGCAGCCTGCACAAGTCGAAAACAAATATGAAGATCAAAACAAACCAAATGCAATTAAACGGTTTGTTTGCACACAGCCCCGAGAATTGATTTTGCGCTTTGCTTAAAACTGAGCTTTTGCTAGAGATAAGACAAGACATTGTAAGTTAGTTCATAATCGACACTCATGGGAGAAAAGACATAATAAAATTTAAACCCAAAATACCTAATTGGCGCAGTCGGTAGGATCCTTATTTAACTTGATGGTGAAGATCCTTGGGTACTCAGAAAGTAATCCTTAAATTACACCCAGTTGTACTCAAGCCTGAATGAAAATCAGGAAAAACATTTAAATCATCGCTATAAGAGATCCGCAAAAAGTACCACGTGCATTTTTAAGACGAAGTCGCTGCATACGATTACGTCACAAAGCTTAAGCTGCGGTACGACAAATTAAATTCGCAAATACAACAAAAGTCGCCCTGCTTGGAATCGAGTAAAAGTTGAAACTGCGAACTATAACAACAAGACACCAGGATGGCTGAAGTAGTCCTTTCAAATCTAGCATTATCGCAATGTTTAACACAGATTCGGCTAATTCCTGTTTTTGATGGAGATAACCTCTACCTGGCCTTGTTTATCAAGAGGCTCGAGCTTCAACTCGGGTTGTACCAACAACCAGGCCGGTTCAGATCAACATGATTTACGGAACCGTAGAGAACCTCATCGTTGGACCAGCCCAAATGTTGCTCATGAGGTCTACCCCAAAGACCTGGATGGAGTTGAGAGCCCTACTTATTGGAGAATACAATACGCAAACACCAATTCATCAGTTATTGTTAGATGTGCATAAGACTAAATATTATGGCAATCTTCGTAAGTTTATTGTATCTTAGATGAAAAATCCAGCATTATTTGTAACAAGTTAAGCTTAGATGGAAAATCACAGATTTAGACAGGAAAATCAACAATCAAATCATTTATAAAGAAGCTCTGAACACAGCCATTAATGAAGTCATTCACAAAGAATTGCCAGACAGGATCTTTATGTCAGTTTGTAGATATGATGTAAGTAATCTAACTAAATTGAGGCGAGTCGCGCAAGAATTGGGGTTGTATGAAAATAATAATCCAAAAATTTATCAAAATCAAAATTCTTCAAAAAAAACGTACCCCGATTCTACAACTAACCCTCAATATCACACTCAGTATTACTCTCAACCACCATTTAGACCTCCCAATAACTATAACAACCAAGAAAGAATTCAATCTCACCAAAACCAACATGAAGTAGTGAATAACCAAAATCAGAATAAAGTTCAAGAATCTAGCCAACAATCTCGCCATCAAGATTATAGGCAAACTCAAAATAGGCAACATAGAAATCAGAGATTTGACAATAATAGATTCCAGTCATAATATGATATTCAGCCGAGTAGCTCCCAACAGCAACAACAAAATAGCTTGACAAATTATATACCTAATGCGGATGGGCCAACGAAACGACCACGTGAATCAAACTCGGGACACCAAAGATGTGGCGAGGCGATGGACACTTCCGAAAATTTTCCAATACTAGCCTCGGAAAACCAACAGAAACAAACTCCACGATTATATTAAATATTGGTAGCCAAGAGTATTGTTGTCTTATAGATACGGGTTCGAGCATTAGTTTGATCAAACCAGATATTTTGAAGAATCGGCCCATACAAGAAACAAGTCCTAGAACGATTAAGACAATGTTAGGTGAAACCACCTTAAGCCATGTGAGATTGATAGAAGCGAACCCCATAACAGGTAAATCAGGCGAAATTCCATTATTTATTTATGATTTTTCTAACAATTACGATATTTTGCTAGGAAGAGATTTGCTGAGTCTTGCCAAAGCTTTCATAAATTTCGTTGAGGAATATGTACAGTTATATGGCCAAAAACATTTTTTCACGTCCAAATTTATAGCATGTAAGAAAGAAAGAGATACACAGGAAGAAAAAGTAAGGTATGATAACTTGTTATCCACCAAAGATGTGGAAAATCTAACGAGAAGGCCACGCTAACTTCGTCTGTGCCGAAGTTTTTATACCCTTGCAAAAGCCGTTTTTGAAATGACAGAGTTTAAGAACGCTTGGATAAAAATCAAAAACTTTTTTTAACTAAAATCGATTTTCCGTCAGATGAACATTTGATTTCGACCAAATTTCGCGAATCTTTTTGAAAACATATCAAATTAACAATCGCCAAGTTTAAGAACGATAAAATTGAAAACAAAAATGTTTTTCTCACTAAGACTCATTTTCCGACCGATAAGTCCTATGGCAGCCTGCAGATATAGTCATCTGATTTCGACCAAATTTTTCAAATTAGTTTGAAAGCGTTTAGTGTTAATAATCACCGACCTTAAGAACGATTTACTTGAAAACAAATATTTTTTTTCAGTAAGACCCATTTTCCGACCGATCGGTCCTATGGCAGCTATAAGATATAGTCTTCCGATTTTGATAAAAGTTTGCGAATCTGTTTGAAAGCATATAATATTAATAAGGGACGAGTTTGAGGACGCTAACATAGAAACCAAAAAAGTTTTTCTCAGTAAGACCCATTTTCCGACCGATCGGTTCTATGGCAGCTATAAGATATAGTCATCCGATTTTGACCAAAGTTTGCAAATCTGTTTGAAAGCTTTTAATAATAATAATGACCGTGTTTGGGAACGCTAACAGTAAGAACAAAAAAGTTTTTCTCACTATAACCCATTTTTTTACCGATGGTTCCTATGGCAGCTATAAGATATAGTCATCCGATCCGGTCGGTTCCGACATATTATCAGCGTGCAGTAAAAAGAAGACTCTGTGCAAAATTTCAGCTCGATAGCTTTAAAACTGAGAGACTAGTTTGCGTAGAAACAGACGGACAGACAGACGGACAGACAGACGGACAGACAGACAGACAGACAGACGGACGGACAAAGCTCAATCGACTCAGCTCGTCGCCCTGATCAAGAATATATATAGTTTATGGGGTCGGAAATGAATATTTCTATGCGTTGCAAACTTCTGGGCAAAATTATAATACCCTTTGCAAGGGTATAAAAAGGGAATCGAATGACAAAGAATTTCACTATGTTATTGCCGAAGAAATGAATTTTGACAATAGCATCAGAGATGACCATTTAAATGAGGAGGAGAAAAAGGCACTGAGAAGCGTTATAAGTAAATTTAAAGATATACAGTTTCGGAAGGGTGACAAATTGACTTTTACGCATACTATCAAACACAAAACTATAACTAAACATGAAGATCCGGTATATCAAAAGCCGTACAGATACCCATATGTTCATAGGGAAGAGGTCAACAGGCAGATAGAAGAAATGATAGACCAAGGAATTATTAGGAAATCATCTTCTCCATATTGTAGCCCAATATGGATTGTTCCTAAGAAAGATGACTTATTAGGCCAAGAACAATTCCGAGTCGTTCAAGACTATCGTCACCTAAATAGTAAAACCATTGATGACAAATTTCCAATTCCCAATATTGACGAAATATTGGACAAATTGGGAAAATGCCAGTATTTTACAACCCTTACCCGGCAAAGGGATTTTTTCAAATAGAGATGGATGCTGATTCCATTCAAAAAACAGCATTGTCTACACAAAACGGGCATTATGAAAAAAACGCGCCAGCAACTTTTCAGCGTAGCATGAACGAAATTCTTAAAGACTTAATAGGCTCTCATTGCTTAGTATATCTCGACGATATCGTCATATTTTCTACGTCTCTTCAGGAGCATATACAATCACTTACAAAAGTTTTTGAGAAACTAAGACAAGCCAATTCAAAACTGCAAATGAACAAATGCGAATATTTAAAAAGAGGAAACGGAATTTTTGGGCCACATAATCTCACCCAATGGTATTAAGCCTAACCCATGTAAAATAAAAGCAATTACAGAGTTCCCAATTCCAAAAACAGAAAAACAAATTAAGTCATTTTTGGGACTATGCGGATTTTATAGAAAGTTCATAAAAGACTTTGCTAAAATCGCCAAGCCCATGACGAACTATTTAAAAAAGGATCAAACTATCGATATTGACAACAAGGAATATAAAAACTCTTTCGAAAAATTAAAATTGTTAATAACAAGCGATCCCATACTCATTTATCCTGATTATAGCAAAACATTTACCTTGACTGCAGATGCAAGCAACTTTGCATTAGGCGCCGTTTTATCTCAGGATAAAACTCCAATTTGCTTTGCCAGCCGGACGCTTAATGACTCCGAGTGTAAATATTCTGCTATAGAGAAGGAGCTATTGGCAATAGTGTGGGCGACGAAATATTTCAGGCCTTACATATACGGTAGAAAATTTAAAGTGAATTCAGATCAAAGACCTTTGGCTTGGCTTCACAATTTAAAAGAACCGAACATGAAGTTGCAACGGTGGAAAATCAGACTCAATGAGTATGATTTTGATGTTCATTACATCAAGGGAAAAGAAAATTACGTTGCAGACGCACTTTCAAGGGTCAAAATAAAAGACGATTGCGATCATGAACACCTTAAAAGCGAGGAAACTAAACACACTAATTACATGAACGATGATAATACAGACTCACTAGTGACGATGATTAGTGTAGTAGAAAATCAGAGTTCATTGGTACCAACAATCCATAGTGCTCGAGAGGATAACTTAGCAGCAATACCAATAACAGAACGACCACTCAACATTTATAAGAGACAATTAATTTTCATAAAAGGCCAAGAAAAAAAAATTGAAACAGAAAAAATTTTTAATCGTACCGTAATAAAAATTTTCTATACTGTTATGACAAACGAGAAGGCTAAAGAAATTATTCTGAAATTGATCTGTGGACAAACTAACACCATACTATTTGATCAAACAGAAGACTTCTTGCTTTTCCAAAAATAATATATGAATCTTATACGTCCTAATACTGGAACTCGAGTTTGTAGGGCAACGAAAAATCTTATAAATATAAAAAGTTATTCAGATTTAAAGGAATTGATTATTAAATTACACGAAGAAAACATTCATCAAGGCATTCAAAAAGTTATAATTGATTTCAGGCAGAAGTATTTTTATCCAGATTATATAAAGTTAATACAAAATATTGTGAATGAATGTGGAACCTGCAACTTAAGTAAACACGAAAACAGACGAACGGATTTACCATACGAGACAACTCCAAGTCCAATTAATATAAGAGATAAATACGTTATTGACTATTTCTTCACAAATAATAGAACATTTCTAACATGTATTGACCTGAAATCGAAATTCTTATCGGCTATTGAAACCACGACTACAGACTGGATTGAAACGAAAAAGGCTCTGTTGAAAGTGTTTAATTGTATAGGCAAACCGAAAGTTTTGAAAATGGATCAAGACCCAGGAATGACAAGTAGGGCCCTACGTTTATGGTTAGAAAGCGAAAACATACATGTCGAAATTACAAGCAGTAAAAATGGAATAGCAGATATAGAACGTTGTCATAGAACAATTAATGAGAAAATGCGAATAATAAAGACAGAAAAAAAATTCGAAATTATTGCTATGGATATGCAGGAAATACTTTACAATTATAACCACAAAACAATTCACATCTCCACAGGTAAAACCCCAGCATCAATATTTCTATTTAATGAGGAACCTAGGGAAGACACACAAAAGAGTAAAGAAGATAAAATTAAACAATTAAACAAAGAAAGAAAGGAACATGAGATTGATACGGCTTTTGCTAAAGTAGATATGAAATTGAAAAGAAAACTAAAGATTGATAATCCGTTTAGAAAGACTGGGCAATTGACTAAACTTGACGACACTCATTACAAAGAATTTATTAATCATAGAAATATTAGGAGACACAGGTCTAAATTTAAGCGAAAGAAATTAGTTCGGAAGTCCAGATATTCAAATGATCACCCTATAGAAAATAATGATGGCAATAGTAAAGCCCAGGAGCAAACAATAGAAGATAAACAGTAAATCGAAATAAAGAAAACAAAAATTTAAATTGAATTCGAAAAATACTTGGTTTTTAAATATATTGAAGTAAAACTATATTTAATGAATTTTGTTATTATATTGTATACAAAAATTGTTATTAAGAGATAAATATGAAACATGTAAAATAGACAAAAATCATTGTAAAACAAGAAAGAAAGTCGGTCAAGCCCGACTATAACATACTCTGTACCCTGACACTCGCATTTGCTAAGGAGTGAGACGGCCAGTTAACACCCCGCGCACAACGCGGT
This sequence comes from Lordiphosa magnipectinata, assembly GCA_037044535.1. Classification (NCBI taxonomy): domain Eukaryota; kingdom Metazoa; phylum Arthropoda; class Insecta; order Diptera; family Drosophilidae; genus Lordiphosa; species Lordiphosa magnipectinata. The sequence goes on along the minus strand of JBAMBO010001781.1, from coordinate 87,858 downwards.
GCGCTCTCTAAGTTTCTCTCTCTCTCTCTCTTTCTCTCTCGCACTAAGATTGCCTGTGTTTAACGGTTAGGGTATGTTGCTGTGGTTGTTGGTGGGGGGGTGGGTGGTGTTAACTGGCCGTTTTTTGCCCATAACTTGAGTATGGTTCATTCGATCTTTATCATTCCTTCAGCAAATCGATAAATAATTTTGTTTACAAGGTATCTCTAGAAGGAACGAACGAGCTATCTCAAAAACTGTAGGAGATATGAAGTTTTTTCCAAATTGCGGGGGCGGGAGGGGGCGTGGCAAAAATTGAAAATAAACTTGATCTGCCTGCAAGTATAAGAAATATATGTCCCATACATGTCAAACCTCTATCTCTTACCATCTCTGAGATCTCTTCGTTCATACGGACAGACAGACGGACAGACGGACAGACGGACGGACGGACAGACGGACGGACGGACAGACGGACATGGCTATATCGACTCGGCTGTTGATGCTGATCAAGAATATATATACTTTATAGGGTCGGAAACGATTCCTTCTCCCTGTTACATACTTTTGCACAAACTTAATATACTCTATGTACCTTCGGTACAGAGTATAAACATCAAGCTCACAATAGTGCTTAAGAAATAGTATAAAAGCCGTCAGAACAAACGTCGGACCATTATAGTTAACGAGGACGTTAACATTCTTGATGAAGGGAGGAGTTATGTATTCGAAGTTCCACTGTACTCCTCAGCGCAGCCGCAGCAGCCTGCACAAGTCGAAAACAAATATGAAGATCAAAACAAACCAAATGCAATTAAACGGTTTGTTTGCACACAGCCCCTAGAATTGATTTTGCGCTTTGCTTAAAACTGAGCTTTTGCTAGAGATAAGACAAGACATTGTAAGTTAGTTCATAATCGACACTCATGGGAGAAAAGACATATCAAAATTTAAACCCAAAATACTTAATTTACAAAGTACATCAGCACAAAACCTAAGTACACCAGCAGGTACTCCATCGGGACCCGGTGCATATACAGGTTTAACAGAGTTAAGATCGCAAAGGATACAGCTTTCACTGATTACAGGGCTAACGAGAGCGTTAGTTAAAGTCGGCTCTAACCGACTTCGATATACCCGTTACTCATGCATAGAAATGTTTAATAGCCATCCTGTGTGCCTGAGGTGAGGCAGCCGAAAAGTATGCAACATTTTTTTAACTCGGCTATTTATCATCCGATCTTGATGAAAATTGGAGGGATTATAGATGTAGCGAATATAAACTTAAGTTTTCAAATTTAGATCGATATCTCTAAAATTATGGGAGTTATTCAACATTTTTTATTGTGGGGGCGGGGGTGGGCGTGGTAAAAATTTGAAATAAACTTGATCTGCGTGCAGACAATAGAAGTCTACATTTCAAAATTGGTTGCTCTAGCTCTTCTAGTCTCTGAGATCTAGGTGTTCATACAGACAGACGGACATGGCTATATCGTCTCGGCTGTTGATGCTGATCAAGAATATATATACTTTATATGGTCGGAAATGATTCCTTCTGCCTGTTACATACATTTGCACGACTTTAGTATACCCTATTACTCTACGAGTAACGGGTATAAAAATACAATTAGACCCATTCAAGTGATAGGGGTATGGTTGATTCGCAAAGAAGCTAGAAGACGAGTAGGTTGACATTAAAAACTCGGCAAACAGATCGGCTATGGAATGATCAGTGTTTGCTTTCGCATTACCATACCGCACGGAAAAGGGTATAGTGGAAGATTTTCGTTTAGAGTTATCAAACGTATAAAACTGCTTAGGATTGTGCGAGAATTGAAGTCTGCAACGGTTAAGATAGTCTTTATAATATTGTGCGTTCAGCACATTAAATCTAGAACGAGCATCCACATAACGGGAGAAATCAGATGATTTTTTCGAATTCTGATACTTTTTGAAAAACCTTGACTTCTTGTTTTTCAAATTTATTAGTTCTCTTGTGAACCAAGGCAGCCTATTAGGACAGCGAGGACGCTCAAGTGGAACACAAAAATCAAAAATCGAGTACAAGGAATCATTAAAATGTTGTATGGCAACATCAATATCTGTACAAGTGTACAATTGGAGAGGGCAGTTCAATGGTAAGTTCTAATGTAGGATGTAAGGGGTCCTGAGCAAGAATCAACGGGTCAATTCTAGATGCAACATTGCCGGGGGTCCAACGAAAAATCAAATCAACAGATCTGTTTATCGAGTTGCGAATAGGATTGACTTGTGACAAAGACAACTCAAATAGAGCATTGATAAAATCATGGGACTTCGAAGGTAAAAGCCCATTTGCATCATTATTCGTGGACCACATAACTTCAGGCAAGTTAAAGTCTCCAAGAACAATCAATAGGTCACTGCGAGGTTACTGCGGCGATAACAGAGAGATCGCCTCAATAACAGATAGGTGAGAGGAGTTAATTGTGGTATCGGAATGTAGAGGAATGTAGGAACAAGTAATAAAGACGGAACAAGTAGAAAAGTTATTTTAACACCTATAAATTCGATGTCATGGGGCATTAAAGTATGTGTCTACTCCGGAATCCACAGCAATTAAGACCCCACCCCCAACGCGGAAAGAGCGATGGCATCTATAAGTGGTGTATTTAGTGGGAAAAACTGTTGAATCAGAAATGTCAGATTTTGACCACGTCTCGGTGAAAACTAGAACATGAAAATTGAAAGATATACTGTCTACAAAATGTTTAGCTAATTTAGAATTAGGTAGGTAGGTAGTTCCGGCTGGCCCTTTGTAGGGACCACACATAGACCTTACGGTCCTTAGTGAGGCCGGGTGGCTTTTTCTGGGTACCATTAGAAATCCAAGAGGATGTTTGACGTTTTGGCAAATGCCAATAGTTGTTTGGGAGACCTCCTTGCCGCCTCTTCAAGAGAGGTGAGACTTGGGGAGTGCAGATGTCTTAGTCTCGTCTTAGCGATCGCTGGGCAGCTGCAGATGAGGTGTTCCAGAGTTTCAACGACTCCAGGTTCCTTACATTTCCTGCAGATGTCCGTTGTCGTGATGCCTAGCTTTTTCGCGTGAGCAGCTGCTAGGCAGTGACCAGTTAGTATGCCTATAAGCAGTCTACAGTCTCTTCTTTGTCTCTTCTGGCAGTTTATAGGAGAGCCTAAATGCCGGCTCATCGCAGTATACAGCGGCTCCGACTCCTGAGGTCATCTTGGAGCCGTCTGTAAATAGGTGCATTGCTTCCTGGGCCAGTCCTATACGCCAGTCTTCTGGTCCCAGTAATGCTGATGCACCTGTGAAGTTGGTTTTTGAGATCATGTAATCCGTGCTACTGTTGATCACTCTACCCACCGTGCTGTGTCCATAGCTTTGTAGCGCCATGGTGCCTGCCGCACAAAGACGTTGGGCCGTCTTTTGTGCAAGGAGGCGTGCTTGGATGTCCAGGGGGTTGACTCCTGGGATGTGTTCGAGTGCTTTTGTTGGAGTGGACCTCAGCGCCCCCGTTATGCAGACTAATGCCTGCCGCTGGGCCTTTTCCATCAGCTTTATATATGTGGACTTATCCGTGGCTTGCCACCATACCAATTTGCCATGTAGTAGTATCGGTCATATTATTGAGATGAAGAGCCAGTGCGTTAGACTTGGTGATAGGCCCCAAGTGCTGCTTAGCATCTTCTGGGATGCATATAGCGCATTGGTTGCCTTTTTCACCCTTTCCTCCACATTGAGTCTCCATGACAGTTTACTGTCGATAACTACTCCACTACGTTGTTCTTTGGCGTTAGCTGTATTCCATTTATCGTAGGTGGAGTCCATTGCGGTACCTTGTATCTCTTGGTGAAGAGAATCAGGTGCGTCTTCTCCGCATTGATACTGAGTCCGGCTTCTGTGGCCCACTTTAGTATCTCTTTGAGAGTAGAGTCCATGATTGAGCTAAGAGTCGATGGACATTTCCCCATGATTATTATGCTTATGTCGTCAGCATATGCGGTTATCTTGGGTGCTTTCCTGCGGAATTTTTGTAGTAGTTCGTTGACCACAAGGTTCCATAGAAGGGGCGACCGGACTCCGCCCTGAGGCGTTCCTCCATGTGCCTCTTTCGTCATGGTTGTGGTACCCCACTCGGCTTGTACTCTTCTGCAGCTCAGCAGGTTGTATATCCACCCCCTTAGGCTTCGCATTATCGCTTCTGTGGTGACGTTGTTAAATGCACCAGATATATCTAGGAATGCTCCCAGGGCAAATTCCTGATGGTACAGTGCCTTCTCGATGGTGGCTACTATGGAGTGTAGCGCCGTTTCCACCGATTTCCCTTTCGTGTACGCGTGCTGATTGTTCTCCAAGGTCAGGTTCAAGCCTTCTCTTATGTGGAGCAGCAGTTTTTCCATTGTTTTGAGCAAGAATGATGTGAGGCTTATGGGTCTGTAGTCCTTTGGTTGCACATGACTGCATTTTCCAGCTTTTGGCAAGAATACAACGCGTGCTGTCCTCCAGACCACAGGTACATAGCTCCATCTCAAGCAATCTTCAAAAATGGATTGCAGCCAGGGGACGATTGCGCATTTGATCGTCTTTAGCATGGCTGGGAACAATTCATCCAGTCCTGGGGATTTGTAAATCGCGAACGAGTCGATCGCCCAACGGATTTTCTCTGGAGTGATGATGTTAGTTGGGATGTTGCTTTGATGCGTGTGTAGGTCAAGAGGCTTGCCTGACTCAGTGACTACAGTACAGCCTGGGAAGTGCGCATCAAGAAGAGCGCATGTCGCTTCCCTGCTGCTTTCCGTCCAGTGGCCGTCGTTCGTTTTCAGCTGACTCTGCATGGGTGGCTGCTTTGACAGCAGTTTCCTGAGTCTAGCTGTTTCGGAGACCTTCTTTATGCTGGAGCAGAAGGTTCTCCACGCGTTTTGCTTTGCCTTTCGTACTTCTTTTTTGAAGAAGCGAAGTCTTATCTTGTATTCTTCCCAAATTATTTGCTCATCCGCTTCTTTGGCGAGTTTGAAGCATTCTTGCACGTCCTTTCTCTGCTCTTTCAGCGCTGGGGTCCACCAGGGGGGTCTGGTTCTCCGTTTGCTAACTGTGAGTTTGCAAGAGGTTTTGCATTCTTTGGTTAGGTTGGACTTGAGCGTCTACACGGACTTCTTAATGTCGCCTACCGAGCAGATGTTAGCTGGCGTAGGTAGTTTTGATTCTAAAGTTTTAAGGTACTTCACCCAGTTGGTGTTCCGGGGGTTCCTGTAGGTTTTTCTGGTTTGGTTGTGGTTGAACTCGATCTTAAAATGGATGTACTTGTGGTCTGAGAAGGAGAGTCTTTCGAGGACTCTCCATTCTGATGCCTGAGTACTGTTCCCTAAGGTCAGAGCTAGGTCTACGACGTTGGCCGATGTTGGTCCCACATATGTGGGCACAAACGTTTTCTACTTTTATGTTAGTTTGTAGTATAAAGCTTAGTAGAGAATCACCTCTGTCGTTTATGTCCGGACTGCCACACACTGTGTGATGTGCGTTGGCGTCCGTTCCGATGACAAGTGGCTGGTTTTTCCTACTCGCCTCGGCCGTTAAAAGTACGAGCTCGGCCGGTGGTGACTCTCGCTCGTGTGCCATGTAGCAGGACGCCATTATTATTGGCTCATCATCGTCGCCTTACAGGGCTACAACTGTGAGCTCGTCCGTGCTATAATTAGTCATAAGGTAAGCATAGATGCCTTTTCTTACCAGAATGGCTGTCCGTGCCTTACTTACCGCGGTGGGGAGGAAAGTGTTGTAATTTGGAAACCTTAGCCCTGAGACCTTGTTCCCTGCCGCAATCCAAGGTTCCTGAGCTAAGGCCACATCGGCGGGCCCTTCCTCAAGGGTTATCAGGAGCTCCGCCGACCTTCAACTGCATGATCGTTGTCGGCGTTCCCCGGCCCGGATGGGTCAACTACCATGGTTGAATCCTCATCCTCGTCTTTCTCCAGGCTGGATGGGTCAACTACCATGGCTGAGACACCATCCCCTTCGTTCTGAGCAGAGTGCACTGCCTCTGTAATGTCGAGGCTGCTGGCTCTTTCGACCATCTCGTCGATGCCAAGGTCCTTTTCGACCTCCCCTGCCTCCAGCGTGTGCTCGTTCTTGTCTTCTGGGTGGCGCTTTTTGAGTCGTAGGTGCACGCTGCCTACTCCCCACGCCATCTTCCCGAACCTTGGGTAGAGCAAATCGTCGGCCTCCTTGTTGATCTGGAGGACCATGTGCTGCCCGTTCTTGTCGGGCTTAGCAACATAAAGCACCTTCCAGTCGCTTGTTGGCACGTCCGGGTTTTGCCACCGTAACAGTTTCAGCGCCTGCGCCTTTGGTACTACCCTTGGGAAGAGCACTTTCGCCTTCGGAACTGACGGAATACATGTTCTGTCAACAACCTCCAGCTGAGCACCCTCCCATGGGCTTCCCATGTCTGCAACGACGCTTTTGACCCACTTGAGGGTGAGATCGTCCATGCATTTGAGGATCTTGACTCCAAACAGCCAGCCTGCTCCGTCAAACGTTACCGGTTGCGCTGCTGGGTCGTCCATCCTCTTAAAAATTTCTTTGAACAGCATCCCCTCCACTTGCTTCCACTGTTCTGGCGTCATTTTTCCGAAAGGGTCGCTTTTGTCGACTAGGGCTACGGTGAGATGCCGTTTTGCCACGTCGCTGGCTGGCTCCTTTGTCGGTTTTTGTGTGTTTGGGGTGGAGCTTGGTAAAGCATGGCTCCGCGGTCATGGGCATGGCCGTTGGGTGAATGGGGCCTCTACCTTCGCTTGCTCGGATGAGCGCTGCCGCTTCATTACCATGCTTTCCTCCACCCTGTTGACGTATGCGTCGGAGGTGGCTTTCATCGCCGGTCTCTCCGCAAAGTGCTTGCGACCCTCCTTGATCTTTTGCTCGGCCCATGCCAGCTTTTTGCTCTCTTCTGGGGAGAGCTTACCGCTGCCATCGAGCCGCGCTTTGACCTTAAGCGCCGCCTTGTATTGGGCCTTCGCTCGCATGGCCTCCTTAGTCCTTTTGGGCCTTACCTTACTTGAGGTACTAGAACCCGCCTGGACTGGGGAGAGCAGCAGCTTTTCCTCGGCCTCCGAGTTTATTGAGCCGCCGTGCGACTCGCAGTCCGAGTCTGCATGGACTGCGGTAACACGCCACACTTTGGCTTTATCTGTCGTCTTGGCAGTAGCTGTACAACTGTCTTGGCCTGCTCCAAACGCTACAGAGGTGTGACCGCTGGCGACACGAAGAGAGGATTTCTCCTCACCGTGCCCGCCGGTGGTAGCAGTCACGCCTTCCACCGACGTTTGGGCTAATATCCCAGCCCGAGTTTGGTCTTGTACTTTTTTCATCTTTATGGACCCATATTGGTTACTTTTTGTTCTTGAGAACCACCCCATAGCATTTTATGCCTGCTGCCAGGCACCTCTTAACCATGGCTCCGGCTCAACTCTACCCAACTGAAGCTGGATAGTGCTGGCCTTCGCCTTAGCTAGACACTGCATTTCCTGGGTGTAAGACGCGCAAGTGACACTAGGTATAGCTCGCTTTTAGCCGAGGTGCATACAGTGTCCATTGCCCAGCCGACACCCTCGGGGAGGGTTAGAGGATCTCTGTCAGCCTAATTTAGAATTAAGACCACGTACATTTTGATAGGCAAGCAGAAGGGAGGACATTAACTTTTACTTTTACTTAAACTTTTCCACCAAAATACCTGCGGCTTGAATTTTGGCCTGAATGTAGGCTTTAACATCATCAGGTGTGAGATCAGAGGAAAGCCGAGAAACAAATATAGGCTTTGGTATCAAACCCCAGCTACCTCGGTAATGTTTACCGAAATAGGAGAAACACGAAATATATAGGAATACTTTCAACAACAGGGGGGGTAGGGACCTCCTGGACGGAGATTTCGGACACTACATCTGATATCGCTAAACTGGGATCAGAGATGCCACTGTCTGTAGTGGTAAAATCTCCAGTACCAATTATCCTCCACGCTGGAGCCGGAGTATTAAAAGATATTAGACACTGTATGTTAGGAGAAGATGGGCCCTGAGCCTGATCAGGGACAGAACGAACACTTTGGTCCTGAGGCACATTCGAGCGAATGGTTTTTTTGCGAGTGGGAGACTCATTCATTAGTTTTAAACTGGCGAATTGTGACTCCAGCGTCAAAAACTTGTTAGTAACTTTCCGAAGATTAGCAAACACGCGCTTATGACCATCTCTAGTCTGCCTAATAAACAATTTCATGTCCATTTCTACTTGACGACAAGACCCACAAATCCACGTCAGTCCACTGTCTAGCTCAATGTAGTCTTTAACCTTGGCAGTGTAACCAGCATATTTGACATGTATAACACGGTCACAAAGCCAACACACGATAAAAGTATCGCTGCGGCAGACGACAACTTGCACTTTTTATTATAGCAGACCGGATAACTCATTTTTTAAATGGGACAATTAAATTCGGCACCAAATAATCAAATGTATACAGACCAAATTCACCACTGGGAACAAATAATCGGCAAACAGTAAGAGTAACCAAAAACTGCTTACAGCTATTTCAAGCACTGAAAAACAAAAACAAAATTCAAAAAACATACAGTAACTGTAATTTACACGAGTAGTCAGAGCGCGGGTGGACGCGATCGCGAGCGCGATGAGTGGGAGCGGGAGGGAGTTAGACTACACCAACACCAACAACAACAAGAGAGCGCGATCGGTTGACCAAAAAGCCAGGCAAATACAATTAAACAAAACGAAAGAACAAATCTAAATGCACAGAAACCGGAATGCAGAATTGGTTTTTGCGTTTTGTTTACAAACAAATAGCAACCAAATTAATGAAAGCTATTGTAAATTTATTAGCCCGAGAACTCAAAAGCAGAATCGATTTTGACACTGGCAAGGAAATTAAATGAAGCGCAGGTTACAAAAACACACGTCCGTCTTCAAAGAGAATGCGAATGGGTCAGCATTCACTCTGCCTAGCAGGGCTGCTCTTAGACGCCTGCCTTTTACTAATTGCCCACCTCGACGCATTGGGACTTGTACAGCTGGGATTGTGGTTAGGCGACTCTCTTGTAGTTGTCTTTGTTCTGCCGCTGCTCGCCTTGCTAGTTGGCGAGCCCAGAACTGCTCAATTGTGAGCGGCTTGGGGGTACTGCTTTTGATCATGAAAGCAGAAATGTCGTGAAAGCATTTGAGAGCGTAACTGTTATCTCTTTGCGACTGTTGTTGTTTTCATTTATGTGTGGAGACAATAGACAACAGTTACTGAGAAAATCGAGAGTTATATCCGATACAAACTATTTTTTGGCATTTTCGCTTCTCCTGTGTAAAATTTTCAAAATTTTTTTTCAAAGTGCTCGCAAATCTTTGATCTCTAGGGTAAGCAGTGTTTCTGTGGATTTATAATCAGTCAGTCAGTCAGTCGGGCCTGTAGATTTATAAGTATAGATGAACTTAAATAACATAAGTTAAACTAACCAAGTAACAATATTTCATAAAGCCAACATGGAAGAAGAATTCAATGGCCCACCCTCTAGCCCGCTTCTCGAAGTTAGGTATCGTGAAATGCTCCAAAGACAAACAGAGCTATCGTCTCCACATGCATTTGTATCATCTGAAAACATTACACCACATCTCAGCGGGTCTTATGTAACCATTTCACTTCCAACCACCAGCCCAATCACCGCAATCACCACCACAAGATCACCAGCAGTTAAGATTGAACTCTCGTCGCCACCGGTCGTGTTTTTCCCAAGCTCCACTCCTTCTACGCCTGTTTCATTTTATTTAAATTAAATAGACTTCAAGCATTATTAATGTACTTTGCCATTATTGGTGGTGTAGTAAACCCCCTCGGTCTCTGTGCATAATAAAATAGGTTCCTGCATTTGTTTATTTAAATAAAACTAGCAGCTTTGGTTCCATGCGTTGTTGTTGTTTCGGTCAATTGCGCTCTGTTGCTGTGCCTAATTACTCTCTGTAACAATCTAAGCGTGTCGTTGCAATTCTCTCGTGCTCCCGCGCCCATACTCCCTCTAGCAATCTCGTCTTCTGCTATAACGGTGCTTCAAAATTCGCCGTGAGATTGTCTTTATTGCTATTGTAAAGCGTGTCGAGCTAATAGCAAGAGATCATCTCCTTTCATCACTCTCTTTCTTGGACTGCTCTAATTGTCTTCGTTTCATTTGCGCGCCCTTAACAGAAGTGTCTATCTTAAGCAATATATATATAAGCATAATATTTTGTGCAATGGGTAGCTGCTGCGCTGAAAGTTGTAATTACAATAGAAAGATAACCTCGCGACAGTCTTTTGCGTATCGTTGGTTGTGCCCTAACGTCGCCCATACTAACTGTATTCCGTTTGGATCATATGGTGGTCGGATTGCGGACCTTCTTAAAGACGGAATTGGCCTCACCTGGACTTGCTGGAAATGCATGGGCATTGCAGCGAATATGCGAATATTTATGCGGCAAACTGATTTGGAGTTCCAATCCGTCTATGGTGTCGTTCGGGATCTCCAAACTAAGTTTGTAACTATGCAATCGAATTTTCGCAATCGAAAAATCGTGGATGATTCCCCAACAAGAAAAGAATGCAGTCCGTCTATGCATAATCCCAAATCTTTGATCTTAATTCCTGATGAATGCTCCAGTAACGATCCGCCGTCTGCCGTTGATGCCCCTTCCGTTGTTGTGGATGAAACTCTCTCACTGACCGCTTCTTCCAATGCAACTTCGGCCAACTCTGAAATGCCCACCACATCACACACCACTGACATAACCACGGCTGCTGTTTTTTCCGCGGATACTTGTCCAGCTCCTCCTCAAGTGCCTAACAAGGGTCCCCCAACCACCTTGCCTTCCTCCCATATGCCTAATATAGTGTATGCAGCTGCGCCTACAGTTTTATCTGCAGTAGGATCAAACGCTCTAGCTGCCGTTCCTCCTCGAAGATATATTTTTGTCCCGCGCCTTGTGCCATCGGCAAGGGAAGATCTCGTCATGACCCATATCTGTTCAAGGCTTAACATTAATGTCTCACCTGGTCTAGTGGTCTCAAAAACTAGCTCTAAAACTATACGTGATATTAACTCGTTTAAGATTCTAGTACCTGAGGCGTACTTTGATAGAGTACTCAATTTGACAACTCAATTCAACAAGTTGCCTATTTCGTCAGCCTCAAAAAACTAAATACGACCTTTTCCCTCCTTTACCAGAACGTTCGCGGGCTTCGAAGTAAGCTGGCCTTACTCTATACTAAAAGTGTGTCTTGTGATGTCGACATTATTGCACTTAGCGAGACCTGGGTCAGCCCCGATATTTGCAATAGTGAAATTCTCACTGATAGTTTCACAATTTACAGAAAGGATCGCCTTGGCCGTCGTGGTGGGGGTGTATTAATTGCTGTAAAATCTGATTGGCCCTCTGTATTAATCGACTGTAATGCTGGCAGTGATGTCGAATTTATAGCCGTTAAAGTTTCTCTACACGCCTATCAAGTGTATATCTTCTGTTCCTATATTCTTCCAGCGTCTGACTCTTCCATTTATCTGCTCCATGCTTCATATATTCAGCACGTGTCATCCCTTCTGGGTGACCGGGATCGTTTATTGGTGCTAGGGGACTTTAATCTCCCTAACATATCTTGGACCATTTCTGATGATCCAAATACTCTGTACCCTCTGGAAAGTAATGAGTTCGTGGACTGTTTGGCTGAATTATCGCTTGGTCAGATCAACTCTGTACTAAACTGTAAGAACAAAGTTCTGGATCTAGTTTTTACCTCTGATCCATCTTGCTCAACAGTCAGTAAATCCGTTCCATTATCTGTTCCCGAAGACTCATATCATCCTACCCTTCTAATTGATTTTGAAGTGTCTAAGCCCGCCACTGCTTTATTGACGTCCCCACCTCACCTCGCATTCTGATTTCAAAAAGCAGACTTCTCTGTTCTAAATCTCTCTCTCTCAGTACGACTGGTCCTTTCTTGACCATTTTAGGGACGTAGACGGTGCTTCTTGTGCTTTTTATGACGCTCTTTTTATGACAATAGTCAACTCGCCGCCCACCACGACTACAACTTACCAATTGTCTACTCGATCACACATTATCATGCTACTGCGGGAATACAATCCGATGAAGCCAACGCCACTCACTTGTCCCCGCTTCGAACCTGCCTACTTCCTATCCCACAGGTACTTGGTCAGCATCCATTGGAGCTGAAGAAGACAATATCTGAAGAGCAAGAAAGAAATTATTAAATAAATAAATAAAATAAATAAACTGGTTTGACACCTCTTTGGTTATAAAGGCCCTTCTTATAAAATATTGATTATATTATCCGCAAGCGGAATAAAATGGGCTCTGTGCCTCAACCTGCAGCTGAACCATCTGGATTTACAAAGCTTTCTCATAAACAGAAAAGAATTTCAATAATTCTCCCAGCGAGGAGCCCACTACCTCTAAAGGGTCGACCCACCGCTCCCACTCGTACAGAGGCACCAAAAACGCTTTTTCCGGCCTTAATGACTCGGACTCTAATAATGAATCGGACATCCATTTTCTGATCAGGACGCTATATCAGTTACCTGCCAAGAAGATGACACTTCTCAACCTAACCCTAATCAAAATAAGGATCGCTCAGTTCCCGATATTTCCATGGACGACAATGGTGCTGTAGGTGCGCCCCAGGCACCCAATGCCCACCGACTATCACCATTTAACATTCAAGGAGTCACTCCCATTCACGGCCTCGAGACCAGAGTTCGCTCGGTCACCAGTAACTTCAAGCTAAAAGTTGTATCCGCTTCTACAGTATGTCTCCACGTTTTTGAAAGTAAACTATACAAAGAACTCCAGCCCTTGATCCAACGAAAGCACGTGCCCTACAATTCCTTGCGGCCTAAAGAAGAGCGGTCATTTTGGGCTATTATTAGCAACCTTCATCCCACCACTGATCCAGCGAGAATCAAGTCTGCCTTGTGGAACTTGGTCACAAGGTAAGAAATGTCCACAGCGCTCTTAGCCGTATTGACGACTCGACGCTCACATTTCCTGTTTCTTGAGCTCGAACTAGCGGAAAACAATGAAGAGGTCTTTCAACTCAAGGCCATTATCAATCCAATAGTAGTCATCTGACATTGAGACACCTCATTGCCGACACGATTTTATACGATACTTTCGATGCTCTCTTCCTGTTAGAAGTGTCCGCTGTGCCGAAGGACATGACAAAGCCTCCTGCCCTGTTACCTATAAAGAAAAATTTAATTGCGCCAGAAAAATCTGCAAACACAGAGCTACCAGCATCTCCTTCCGCAGCAGCAGGACATACAGTCCATACATCTCATGCTCATGCTGGAAAGAATTTACCAAATGATGGCAACGCAGACCAACCTGATGAACCTTCTGCTGACCCATTTTGGCTTCAAAGCATGAACTCAAACCCTAGCAGCTGCTAAACATAGCAACCGTCCAGTCAATTCCCGCCCTTTTCGCCATAACTAATATCGGACTACGGATCAGAGTCTGGAACGCGAAATCCGCGGTTTAAAAGGCGAATGAGATTGACCTATTCTTAACATCTTACCTGCACTCCGCGAACCTTCCTGCGGACCGCATGGTGGTGCAGCCGTGCTCATTAAATCATGATTGCAGTATCACCTCCTCGATCATGACCCCAAGCGTTCAATGTTCTGCCGTCAAGGTGTCCACTGATCACGGAGAAACAGTCCTGGCGGCTATCTACTGTCCACTTAACCCATGCTGGGATGTCGCAGATTTTCGAAACCTCTTCGACGCAGTTGGATCCAATTTCCTGGTCGTTGGTGACTGGAACGCTCACCTGTCTCTGGGGAGGCAGAAGAGCCACCCCCAGAGGCTCTGCGCTGTTTTATTCCGTATCCGGCTCCAGCCTTAAAGTCCTGGACACCGAGGTCCAAATACTTTCCTACATCCGCCCGCACAATGCCATCTGCGCTGGACATTGGAGTCTGCTCTGGATTTCGAATTAGCAGCCTCGCCATTGTGGAAAAGCACGATTTCAGCTCAGACCATATCCCTTTAATTATAGATATCAGAGTAGCCGTGTATACCTTAAAGTCAAAGCCGCAGCTCCTTCCCTAAAAGGCTATTATCTCCCGCATCCAGAGCAGATTGGAGCAGTTGATGAACCTCAACATGGAACTGAGATCTTCAGCCGACACAGATGATGCATCGGAGCTGTCTTCACCCAAGATTTACGATGCAGCCGATCGCTCCATAATTCGACAACAACCTGGTAGCCCCCCCAAATCCTCACGGATGTTTTCTAAACCAAGAATTCAGGACATGGCGAGGCGTAAGAGAGCTCACCGCAGGAAAAGGATGAGCTCACGCAATCTCCTAGATGGAGCGGATTACTCATTTCTTAGTTTTGAAATTAAAAAGAAGCTTCCGAACTGCTTCAGCGCATCTCCGGTAATCAGCTCCATCTAGAAGTCTGCGTGATCCCATCCATCGAATTGAAGTGAAATTTCTTCTTAAGCAATTAGCCAATGTCTACGATTTGCCCTACTGATCTCATCTCTTCGCCTTCTGCTCACTTGACATTTTATGATTCATTGATTTCTGCTTGCTATCAATTATGCATCACATGTTGCCCGCTTGACAAGCATTTTGCTAGCTGTGTGAGCAGCCTCTGTCGTCGTCTGGCGTATTATTTGTTAAAACTATTTTCATGAAATTTCAAGTTTGGTCTTCTGCCTAGCTCTGTGTGTGTGCGTGTGTATGCAGAAAATGTAGAAAGATATTTTAAACTGTTTTTCATTAATGGGTTCAGAGCTGAGTAAATGGATGGGTTCACGTAATCTCCTAGATGGAGCTAAATACCGGAGGTGCGCTGACGCACTTCGGAAGCTTTTTTTTATACCAAAACTGAGTACTTCTACGAGAAGCTCCGAAATATTGACCCGTGTGTGAACCGAGGATTTGCACTATGGAAGTGCACTTAGTCCATCAAGAGACAGCTAATCCGAACACTACCAATCCGGGGAACAGACGGCTCTTGGTGCTGGTCTGATATCGTAGACGAATTCGTTAATGGACTTGAGCGCAGACTCATCCCCTTGAACCTCGCCTCTTCTGAAGATGTTTCTGCAACGTGTGCTTTTGTAGGGGCTGACCCAGGGCCGTTATCTCCCATGAGACCCATCTCTCTAGATGAAATCCTTCAGCAAATCAAACAATTGAAAACGACCAAAGCCCCTGGCTATGATGGGGTTGACGGCAGTGTAGTGAAAGCCTTTTCTGAGAGGGGTGTCCTATTTCTGGCTATGCTGTTGAATTCGATGAACGCATTCTGTCACTTTCCCAATGGAACTGCGCAGTAATTGTGACGGTCCCCAAAAAGGGAAAGGAGACTGACTCCACCTCGAATGCTTACCGCAAAAATGGCCTGGTGCCTACATTCTCCAAAATATTCGAGAGAATATTCTTGTGACGTATGTTGGCAGTCAGTGCTGTGGACAAAGCTTTCCCAAAACACCTATTTGGATTCCGCAGTATCCATGGAGCCCCAGAACAGGTTCACAGGGTTTTCAACCACATCCTGGAGACTTATGGAGAAGGTTTCTTACTGCTCTGCTGTCTTCCTGAACGTTCGACAAGCATTCGATCGTGTAAGGCATGACGGCCTGCTTTTTGAACTCAACTCCCTCCTCCCAACTGAGCAATTTGTTTTGCTGCGCTCCTTCTTCGAAGGACGCTGCTTCATGGTCCATCTGAGGGACGAGCTTTCGAGCATCAGACGCATTGGAGTGGGTGTACCTCAAGGAAGTGTACTTGGCCCAGTATTGTACACCCTGTACACCGCTAACTTGCCGGTTCCAGACGCACAAATCACACTGATAGCCCTTTATGCTGATGACACAGACTTCCTGGATTCCAGTCCCATCGCCAGTAGAGCGTCATCCACAGTACAATCCTTCTAGAACGGCTTCAGTGCTTGGGAGTTCCGCTGGAATATTGCTGTCAACCAGAAAATAAGTCAGCACTGCTCCTTTACAAAAAAGGCAACACATCGAAGCTTAAGCTGAACGACTCAGTTATACCACATTGCCCAACAGGCAAGTATCAGGTTACCGCTGATGATTGCTCCATTGGTGCGCTGAACCCCCTTTTTTTTGTGTCAGCTCTTAGATCGAGCGAGTGATACTTGTTAACTACCCCCCCTCAAGATCATTACCGTCCTCGCAGACTCTGAATTTACCGATGGCCTTTTACACTCTCGAGTCTCGTCTTATCCTTAATACTTGGCAAAGGAGGAGAGAGCCACTAAATATGAGGCTCCACACACGTGCCAGATCTTAGGAGACCCAGCTGACGCCAGTTCTTCCCTAAGCCCTTGGATCATGAGTAAGTTATTATTATTCATCCTATAGAGGAGCGGCATACTCAGCACTGTGTCATGGCTAATGATGTTTAGGAGTGGTGATCCCGCGACGCCCGGCACCTTGCTTCGGGCTTCACGTTGGTTCACGTACTTGGTGCCGTTGGCGACTGCCGAACGCTCAAAGGTGACCAGGTGCGTTCCGTTCGTTGCAATTTCCGGGCCGCCATCAGTGCTGATACGAGCTGGGCTCTCGCTGATTATCATGACGCCCTCATATACGAATGTGATTGGTTTCAGATGGCTGCGTGGAGTGTGGCACCGGGCCGTGCCCCAGGTGTCTTGGCTCGTCAGTTTGCAGAATGTGGAGTAGGTTGTAGTGCTGCACTCTGTGACTGCTAGGGCATCATCTGCGCATTCAGCTACGGTTTCATCTTGTTATTATAGTGTGTTGATGTGATACGGGAAATATGGTGACCTTTTTACAGATAAGACTTAATTCTGGGATATGCGTTTTCGGACTAAAGTATTTTAATGCTTGTATTGTATCAAACAGCTCATTCTTTTTTGCTTTAAGTATTTTAATTAGTGTGAGTTGGCTGGCTCTAGGTCCGAAAAAATATGCGTTTGTTCTCAACTGTAAACAACTTATGCATTGTACCACCAAAAAAGAGCTGGTTGCCCATACAGAACTGTTTCATCGTTATCCCTAACGACTCTTCAGTAGGCTTTTCGCTGAAGAAAGCATGATTGCCAACTGCCTCTCCAGACAATCATTACTTAGATCAGTTGGTAAGTGCTAAAAGCAATGAAAGCAAAAATAGCAATGAGTACTTTTATCTTTCTGGTGGTAATGCTTAAGCTTAGGGCTGAACTTTTTGAGTGCAAAAGCTTGAACTTTTCAGCGAACTTAGAAGTGCCCGTTAATTTTGAAATGCGAAGCATTCAAATAAGCGTTTTTTGCGTTGCTTCTTGAAACTTTTGAAGAGTCGTTAGGGATAACGATGAAACAGTTCTGAATAGGCAACCAGCTCTTTTTTGGTGGTACAATGCATAAGTTGTTTACAGTTGTGAACAAACGCAACTTTTTCGGACCTAGAGCCAGCCAACTCACACTAATTAAACATTAGAAAGGTCGCCAAATAAATTCCAAATCTATATAAGAGTCGGCCCGCTCTCTTTTTTGTAAATGAAACTAACAAAAGTTTCAATAAACAACGCAAAAAAAAAAAATGGTCTACTATGTTTGTAAGGTCCGTCAAGTTCCTGGAGTGTATCAAGTAGACTTTTTGTTCCCGTATCACTTCATCTCCGTCAATTATGGGTATGTATCTGGAATGTGAACAGGTATGCTTCTATTCTTCCTTCTGTGTACTACTTGTCAGTTTGATGCCTAGCCTCTTATTATTTTTTAACAATACTTTCTCCCCTTCCTCGAAAACCTTGTGTTGCCAGGCAGAGTTGCATCTGTTCATGTTAAATTGTTGGGCCATTGCTATCTTTTCTTGTATGACCCGGCAATATATTTCCGCTACTGCGTGTACGACTTCAATGGTCTTTTGATCTGTGACCGAGTGCAGTGTCTTGTTGTATTCTTCTTTTAGTTCGACTGTGTCACTGATTTTTCTGTCAATTTTTAACCTAGCAATTTCTACCTGTGTGCTATGGAATCGCTCTATTTGTCCGTTCGAGTTGCTGTCTGTGGAAAAGATATCGATCTGCAACATCTCACCGGTATATGACGGAATAAGAGTATTTCCGAGTTTCTGCCTATTAGCGTGTTCGTCGTACTTTGTCTTTTTACATACCATACAATTTGCGACGACCTCATTGCCCAGTTTGCTCATCTTAGGAAAATAATAGTCACAAAAGACTTGTTTAAAATTTTCCTGAGCCACCCTGTGTGCGCGGTTGTGCTCGGCTGTAACAATTTTACCTGCTCATTTTTGTCAGTGATATCGGCTACCACGTTATTGCAGTGCCAAAACTTGGTTGCTGGGAAGTTCAACACCAGATCGTAATGGAAGCTGGCAAGCGTTGGTAGCTCGCAATTTATAGCATTTACGACCCCTGGGCTAACTACTTCTTTAAATGTCTCGAGGACAGTGTTTTTGACAGTAAAGTTGATTAAGTGGCGAGTCTTGCTGCCAAAGAGTATAATGTTCCGGCTTAACGGGACTGTCTTGTTGGACAATCTGGTTAATAAAACAGTGCAGAGGCTTTTCAGTGGACTCGACCGTATAAGTCAGTGATAGTTCGCTGGGAATAGTTACAGCGTCTGATTGCGTTTCGTTCTGTATTGCATTTATGATTTGCCGGGACAGAGCGTCAGCCACAAAATTTTCTTTCCCTGGTTTAATGAAGATTTTTGCGTTGTGTTCGTCTATGTAAGCATTCCCCTTTTTAATTTTTATACCCGTTACTCGTAGAGTAAAAGGGTCTACTAAAGTCGTGCAAATGTATGTAACAGGCAGAAGGAATCATTTCCGACCATATAAAGTAGATATATTCTTGATCAGCATCAACAGCCGAGTCGATATAGCTATGTCCGTCTGTCCGTCTGCCCGTCCGTCCGTCTGCCCGTCCGTCCGTCTGTCTGTATGAACACCTAGATCTCAGAGACTAGAAGAGCTAGAGCAACCAATTTTGATATGTAGACTCCTATTGTCTGCACGCAGATCAAGTTTATTTCAAATTTTTGCCACACCCACCCCCGCTCCCACAACAAAAAATGTTGAATAACTCCCACAATTTTTAACATATCGATCTCAAACTAAAAACTTTATATTCGCAACATCTATAAGCCATTTTTCATCAAGATCGGATGATAAATAGCCGAGTTAAAAAAAAAGTTGCATACTTTTTGGCTGTCGCACCTCAGGCACACAGGAAGGCTATAAAACATTTGTTTCCATGAGGGTCGGGTATATCGAAGTCGGTTAGAGCCGACTTTAACTTTCGCTCTCGTTGTATTCGTGTTTCTGTCTGAAACTGCGTAGGTGAGGGGCTGATGGTCAGTGAAAATATTAATTTCCCTTGTACCTACAATAAGTTTAGTAGCTTATCCAGATCGGCTGGCCTCCTTAGGATAGACGGCCCAGATACCAACACTAGAAGTTCTCATTTCAACCAGAGAAAAAGATCTCATTTAGTAAGCGGGCTGGGATGCTTAAGTGTGGAATTTTGGGCAAAGGTTTTTTGTTTTATTAAACTGTCACAAAATCCTCAGTTCAAAAATTCCGTAGCTCAACTGGGGGTCGTGAAGACCCTAATTAATGTAATTTTTATTGGCACTCGTTTACTGCTGCTTGCGTTCAGTCCTATTTGCTTATATTAACAGTTAAGACGATTTAAATGAATTCTTATACCCTTTGGTATGCTAAAGTCCGACAACATAAAGTATATATATTCTTGATCAGCACGAGTTGAGTTGATATATCCATGTCCGTCTGTAGTTTGTCAGTCCGTCTGTCCGTCTGTCTGTTTCTATGTTATCGCCTCCGTCAGTTTTAAAGCTATCTTAAGCAAACTTTGCACGAAGTCTTAAGGTACAAGTACGCTATATCTTGTAGCTGCCATATAGCAAACTGGCCAACCAAATGGTTTTGGCGACATACCATCTCTAGCCAAGTGTAAACACACACCATCTCTATCCAAGTGTGACCGAACACCATCTTGGGCTTGGGCAACAGTCAGCAAAGAGTCTTACAAGATGGCCTCAGACGTGCATATATTCAGCTTGTTAGGCTAAAGATTAATAAAATATAAATGAATAGTGGAGACATTCATAATTCGCACTTGGTCAAAGAAGTGGAGCCATCTGATGCTCAGTTTGGGAAATCACTCAGCTAGCATGGTTCAAAGCGAAAATTAACACACAATTGTTTCAGAGAAATTGTTGTTGGGAATGCTTACACTTTTCCCGAAGTGCCTATTAGGATAATAAAGAGAACACCCTTATTGAGTTAACTTCTTCGACTGAATGTATTTTACTGTGGCTCGACATGATTCTCAGAATTTGTATCTTCCTTTTTTTGCTGGGCCTGCTTTTCATTTAAAAATTATATAAATATATTTCAAATAAGTGGGGCGGGCACTTAATGTATCATGCATAAAGTTAGTGCATAACTTCGGTGTTTTTCCTCGGATCATAATGTGTTTTTTAGAAAAGATAGAAATTGGCCATAAGTTAATATATATTAAGTCCAGGGTATCCAACCGAAACAACAACCCATATTCTTAACCGGTATAACCAAATCAAACCGAAGCCGTAACCGAAATAATATTTTTTAAGAGACCGAAACCGTAACCGTAATCGAAACTGAAATGGATTTTGTTTTGATTAAACATAATATACATAAACAAAACAACCGGTTTCATTTCGGTTTTTTAAATGTTATAGTATTATAATCATAATTATAAGATTAATAATATTTTTATTATTAATTGTTTGAAGTCACGAAAATTCATTTACATTAATCGTGACTATCCACCAAGTCGCACTTTTATCGCTAAAAATGGCCCACTAGTAGCAAAACACAAGACTGAACTAAATCATATGGAAATTTTTTTTTTTAATATTCTATTCCTCAATGCGCAAAAAAAATGTAATAATTTCTAGGTACCGTAGTTTGGTTAGTTTGTTGTTGGGGAAATAGCGCACTGCGACCAATACTAATCTATTGTGCCTCCATACTGAGTTTACAACTCTCCTAGCAGCCCTATTTCCTGTACGAATGTCAGGATTTTCATGGGTTCTAGGTTACTTATCTTGTTGGGGCGTAAGCTCCTTGGGGTGTCAAAGACCCGTCTGTGTACCACTGAATTGTGTGTGGTTGCCGTCAGTCTGAGCAATGTGGCTTTTTTCTTCAAGCAGATGGTATGGTGGAGTGGTGTTAGCTCCATCAGGACTTCAAGGGACACTGTCGGACAGGTACTCATGGGTCCCGTTTTGCATACACAGCGTTTGCCTTTACAGCTTTTGCAACTGCGTCCAGTAAGGAGATTTGCTCTATCTCCACCCTCGACAGTTCCATACGTGAGCATCGGTCTCACCACCATGAAATATAGCCACCGGAGTATGTGTGGTGCCATGCTCCACGATTTTCCCGATATGCTCGTGCATGTGTATAGTGCGCTAGTACACTTACTCAGTGTATTCTCTATGTGCTTGTCAAATCTTAGAATGTTGTCGAAGACGACGCCAAGATATTTGACCCCCTTTTCCGGTGCTATGAGGCAGCCGGAAAGACGTATTGGCCTCATTCTACTGAGTTTGTATTTTATAGTGAACGGTACAATGGTTTTTGCAGGGTTTCGGTTCTTGAATAGTTCTACCTTGTTCTTGAATAGTGCTTCATTTAAGTTTAACATTATTGCATTCTCAGAGACTTGGTTAAATCCATCAATCTCTGATTGTGAAATTTTGTCAAATGATTTTTTTATCTATCGACATGATCGACCTACTCGCTGAGGTGGAGGTGTACTGATCGCAGTCAAAACTAACCACCGTTCGGAATTAATTCCACTAAATCTGCCTGATGGTGTGGAATTTTTAGCCGTAAAGGTTTCTTTTTTTTAATTTTCGTTATATATTACTTACTCCTATGCAGAAGAAGGAGGGATTCCTTCTGATATTCAAGTCTATATGAACCATATAACTTGTATAAAAGATGTTTGTGCCCAATTACGAGACATTGACACAATGGTTGTTGTAGGCGATTTCAACTTGCCAAACATCGCTTGGTAATTTCTTAATGGGTCAACTTATCTTGTTCCTTCAACACAGCGTGACTTCTTAGATCATCTGTTTGATATGTCCTTTTTTCAAACTAATACAATTCCAAACCATCTTAAAAAATTGCAGGATCTAGTCTTTGCTGCTGACAGTACTAATGCCGTACTCTCTAGATCTACCCCCCTATCACTACCTGAAGATTCTTACCATCCTACAATTGAAATCTCCCTTTCAGTTTCTGGAAATTTCTCTTCAGCATCAATAGCTTCAAACAAACCTCGTCGTTGCTTTCGTAAAGGAAACTTTACTTTACTAAATCAACTTATTTGTGCAATAGACTGGACTCCTTTGCAATGGGGTTGACTTAAACTTTGCTTTTACCTTTTTCTATGATTCCATTAATTCATTTTTAGATATTTGTATTCCTATAAGCGCTCCCTCTCCAGCGTCCATTAATCCTCCTTTTTACTGTCCTAGACTTTTTAATTTGAAAAATATTAAGTCTAGATGCTTCAAAAAGTATAAACGTACTGGTTCTGCCGTTGACTTTTCTCAATACTCAATTGCAAAATCGAACTTTACACTTTTCAACTCTGAATGCCAAAGACCCTAAACAATTCTATAGCTTTGTCAACTCTAAACGTAGATCCTCTACTTTACCTTCTTCTTTTTTCTAGTTGATCAAAAGGCTAGCAATGATTCCGCTGCCGTCGACCTATTCGCAGACTTCTTCCAATCAACTTATTCCTCTGCCCGCTTAACCAACACTTCTTACTCTTATAACATTTCTTCTTCTAACTCGATATGTGCTCGCTCAATTTCTGAAAGTTCCTTACTTTGATATTTGAAATCACTAAAATCTTCATACTTCCCTTGGCCAGACAACATTCCTAGCTGCGTGCTCAAAGAGTGTTATATTTCATTATGCAATCCTTTGCTTAAGCTTTTTAATCTATCGCTAGAATCTACTGTGTTTCCGAATCTTTGAAAAAAATCTTATATTATTCCCATTTATAACAAGCCAACAATGATGAAGAAAAACGAGAGCGTAAGTTAAAGCCGGCTCTAACCGACTTCGGTATACCTTCCTGTATGCCTGAGGTGGGTCAGCCGAAAAGTATGCAACATTTTTTTAACTCGGCTATCTATCATCCGATCTTGATGAAAATTTAAGGGCTTATAGATGTTGCGAATATTAATCTTCATTTTAAATTTGATATTCGATATCTCAAAAATTGTGGAGTTATTCACCATTTTTTATTGTGGGGGCGGGGGTGGGCGTATCAAAAATTTGCAATAAACTTGATCTGCGTGCAGACAATAGGAGTCTACATTTCAAAATTGGTTGCTCTAGCTCTTCGAGTCTCTGAGATCTAGGTGTTCATACAGTCAGACGGACGGACGGACAGACGGGCATGGCTATATCGACTCGGCTGTTGATGCTGATCAAGAATATATATACTTTATATGGTCGGAAATGATTCCTTCTGCCTGTTACATACATTTGCACGACTTTAGTATACCCTTTTACTCTACGAGTAACGGGTATAAAAAGGGCGGAAAATCTGATGTATCCAATTATAGGGGTATAGCCAAGCTTTCCGCTATTCCAAAATTATTTGAACAGATTCTAACCTCATCCTTACAGCACTATTGTAAATCCATTTTATCCCCTTTCCAGCATGGATTTACAAAGCGTCGGTCAACTACGACCAATTTGCATTAATTTACTTCAATGGTTAACGACGGATTCCTTTTAAAAAATCAAACTGATGTCATCTACACCGACTTCAGTAATGCATTTGATTCTGTGAACCACGATCTTCTCCTCCTTAAGCTTGATCGTTTAGGATTTCCTTCCTCTTTTCTGCTTTGGATTTCGTCCTATTTAAAAGATAGAAATCGAAAAGCTCAGCTTCGCTCTAATACTTCAAAGCCTGTCTTTGTCAGTTCTGGTGTGCCAGAAGGTAGCCACCTCGGCCCTTTGTTATACCCTTGTAGAGGGTATATTAAAATTGTTCAGAGGTTTGTAACGCATTTCTATGCGCATCTCTGACCACATAAAGTATATATATTCTTGATAAGCATAACGAGCTGAGTTGATATAGCCATGTCCGTCTGTCCGTCCGTCTCTTTCTACGCTATCTCCTCCGTCAGTTTAAAAGCTATCTTAACCAAACTTTGCACGAAGTTTTTTGGTACAAATACGCTGCACATTTGTCGGAACCGGCCTAATCGGATGACTATAGCATAAAGCTGCCATAGGAACGATCGGTCGAATAACTAGTTTTAGTGAGAAAAACTTTTTTGTTTTCAATGCAAACGCCCCGTCGTATTTATAAGTTTTCTATGCTTTCACATAATTCCACCAAGTATGAAAATCGGTCAACTATATAGTATAGCTGCCATACAAAATATAATTCTGAAAAAAAGTCTTAGTAGGAAAAACTACAATGCTATAGCTCATAAACTTGTTACTGGTCAATATTATATGCTACCACAGAATTCTGCCAAGTTTGATCGAAATCGGATGACTATAGCATATAGCTGCCATAGGAACGATCGGTCGAAAAAGTAGTTCTAGTGAGAAAAACTTTTTTGTTTGCAATGGTAGCGTCTTTTACTTTCCAATTATGAATACTATTAGTTTCCACACAATTTTAGGAAGTTTGGTAAAAATCTTATGAATATATCGTATAGCTGCCATATAACAAACTGCAAAGCAAATGGTCAAAGTAATGGCGCCATCTATAGCTGAGTTTGGGAAATAACTCAGCTAAGAATGCTCGGCGAAAATCATTAAAAACCTTAATTTTGTAAATTATACAACCTACAAGGGTATATAAACTTCGGTCGAGCCGAAGTTAGCTTTCCTCTATTTTTTTTTACTCTTTGTATACCCGTTACTCGTAGAGTAAAAAGGGTCTACTAAATGTCGTGCAGGCAGAAGGAATCCGACCATTAAAAGTATATATATTCTTGATCAGCATCAACAGCCGAGTCGATATAGCCATGTTCGTCTGACCATTTGTCCGTCCGTGTGTATGAACACCTAGATCTCAGAGACTAGAAGAGCTAGAGCAACCAAATTTGAAATGAAGACTCCTATTGACTGCACGCAGATCAAGTTTATTTCAAATTTTTGCTCTACGTGGCTTAAATTTGGACCCTAACCTTCGTTTACCAACATACTCCAACAGACTCTTGCTTATTGACCTTCCTTCGTTAGCTAATCGTAGAACAGTCCAAGGCGTTCTTTCCTTCATAAACTAATCATTGGTGATGTAGACTCTACTGAACTCTTAGGTCGCCTTAATTTTTCCGTTCCTTCTAGGCCAACTAGAAACTATTTAACTTTAATCTTGCCTAGATGCACAACTGATTATGCCCAGCACAATCGTATTCGGTTCTTATGTCAAAATTACAATGATCTCTATCACCAGCTCTCAACAGATCTCTCTCTATAATTATCTCCGGCCACACAAATCTCTGACCACTTCTGGCTGTGAGTAGGGGCATAGCTTGCCGGACTGGCTGTAAAATCTTCCCCCACCGGGTCAGAGAATTTCCGGTTATTTTATTTTAAGTTTTACGTATACATTTTTTATATTATTTTTTAAAGTTTAGTTAGTTTTAGATTGTTTTTTGTTTTTTCTTTATCTCTGTTTTATTTTATTTTAATTTACTATATTATTATTTTTATTTATTTGTATTTTTTCCTAAATAACTATAGGTTTTGCCTTTTTTTTCTCTTCTCGATCCCAATATAATTAAAGTTTTTGCTAGCTCCAAAAACGTCTCTGACTACAATTGGCTGTGAATAGGGGCATAGCTGGCCGGACGGGCAAATAAAATTTCCCCACCGTGTCGGAGTCGGTATTAGGTTATTTTGCAATTTCATTAGATTTTCTTTGATCGGCTTCCTTAGCTCATAAAAATATTTGTAACGTATCTACTCTACATATAAAAGTTTGTCCTGACTGACTGACTGACTGATTGTCAATCAACGCAGAGCGCAAGCGGTAAGAGATAGAAGGCTGAAATTTGGACAGAAGCTTCCATTAGTGGTGAAAGTGCATACTTAGACGGGGTTTTGGAAAATTTCTACCGGAAAAGTTTGTATGGGAAAGATAGCGATAGCGATAGCGATAGCGATAGCGATAGCGATAGCGATAGCGATAGCGATAGCGATAGCGATAGCGATAGCGATAGCGATAGCGATAGCGATAGCGATAGCGATAGCGATAGCGATAGCGATAGCGATAGCGATAGCGATAGCGATAGCGATAGCGATAGCGATTGCGATAGCGATTGCGATAGCGATAGCAATAGCGATAGCGATTGCGATAGCGATAGCAATAGCGATAGCGATAACGATAACGTCGGTAATCATCAATAATCAAATATCACCGGAATTCGCGGCACAATATTGTCAGACTTGTTCTCGTTTCTGAGGTCAAACTATCTAGTCTGTAATTCGTAAAAGTTTTGATTTCCAAGAAATGACTTAAATTCGGCTTAAACCAGCCAGCCTAAGGTGGAGTAGACACCAATACATATGAAGAAAATCATTTTGTACAATCCACAGATGATTGTTTTTTCGAAATCATTTGTCGCCAGCAACAAAATCGGCAATCACATGCAAAAGAGATATTACATCAGTTTAGCCACAAGCACAAAGTCACCGATGGCTCAAGCGATTAGCTATCAAGATATTGGAAGTGGGAACATGTAACGATTTTTGGAAACGAATCGAAAACGGTAATAAAAGAATTAGCCGATATTAACACGAACTTAAACACAAGTGTGTCAGCAGAAATAGACGATGTTGCTGTTTATATGAGTAGCTTACAAACATCGGGCCAAATGGAGAAAAACCAATCTGTTCAATTTGGAAATGATTCAAACCTTACATGAGTTCTAGTACCGATATTCTGAAACGGTAGGAACAAATTTCTATAAATATTAGAACAGAAGGAATTATGGAAAGTAGTATAACTAGTTTAGCAGTTAGTGTCGAACAACTATTTTCAGGGGTAAAATTTACAAGTAAAATGTAAAATTGGCTCAACAGCACCAAAGAGGGCCAGGCCAAGCTACTCTGAATCTCTTGGCGTGTGTGCTCAGTGGCGTATGCCACTGGGGGTTTAACCCCCAAACCCCCCCCCCTGGCGAGAAATCACTTTTGTCTTTTCAGAAAAAAATAAAATAAAATTTTTGATGGTCTAGCCCTGGTTTACTGTTGGATAATTTTCGTCTTCACTGTTGTGAACTATTGGTTTGATCTAGTTCAATTCCAATAATTGCGTGGACTTCGCTCGGTCCATTCTTAAGCATTTGACTTTCATTCAATTAAAATGACTTCAAAGAAAAGAAAAAGTCATGATTTGACGTACTATTTTTCTAAAGAACAGAAGAAAAGTGATACAAATGAAATTGAAGGTACAAATGTGTCATTGATTGTAAACGCAAATGTAGCAGGTGAAGTGGCAAGTGAAGTTGTTATATTTTTTGAAGATGCTGATTCTAAACAAGATATAGTGTGCTTTGTCAATCAAATCATCCCAGATGGCAAAAGGCACCAATGGTTTATGCAACGCATTCAGGTTCCACCAGTCTCATTTAAATTTCCGGAAAGTGAAAAGCGAAACTTGCGTTTTAATCGCAATTGGCTGTCTCATGGCCATGGCTAACTTACTCAATGTCTACGGATGGTGCCTTTTGTGCCGTTTGCGTCTTTTTTGGGACTTCAGCAATGCATAAAAAGCTGGTTAAAGAGCCATTTAAAAACTGGAAGGATGCGGTCGAGATGTTCAATAAGCACCAGATAACACCCATCCATCAATCCGCTGTATTGCGGCAAGTATCACGAAACGAAGTTGAAAATCTACGTGTCGACTCAATCAAAGCGCAAATAAACACTACATTTGCGGAGCAAGTGCGTCAGAATAGAGCTAGCCTACGATCTATTATTGAAACCGTGATCTTCCTGGGTCGCCAAGGACTTGCTTTACGTGGCCATGCAAAATGACGGAAATTTTCGCGCGCTGCTGCGATATCGAGTAGACGCTGGTGATAACAAACTGAAGCAGCATTTAGAGACTGGGCCAAGAAACGCCAAATATGTAAGTCCTCTAATCCAGAACGAGATAATTAATGCATGTAATCGAGTTTTTACGACTCACATTGTTGAGGCAATCAACTCCTCAAATGCATTTTCAGTGCTCGCAGATGAGACAACGGATATCGCAAATGTAGAGCCATTTTCATTATGCTTTAGATATTATGATGTCAAACAAAAACATATACGAGAAGACTTCCTTTGCTTTGTGCCTGTCATTGACGTAACTGGAAAAGCTT
Source organism: Lordiphosa magnipectinata (assembly GCA_037044535.1). Classification (NCBI taxonomy): domain Eukaryota; kingdom Metazoa; phylum Arthropoda; class Insecta; order Diptera; family Drosophilidae; genus Lordiphosa; species Lordiphosa magnipectinata. The sequence goes on along the minus strand of JBAMBO010001781.1, from coordinate 59,391 downwards.
TGGCAGAAGTAATTATCAACACGATGAAACATCTAAATATCGAAACTCAAAAGATGGTTGGCCAAGGATATGACGGCGCTGCTGCAATGAGTGGACGTTTTAAAGGAGCTCAAAAATATGTTCGAAATGTGCTCGAACATGCTATATGTCCATTGTGCTGCGCATTCATTAAACTTGGCCATTTCTGATGCTTGCAGTATTCCATCAATTCGCAACTGCATGGGATCACTAAGTAGTATATGCTCATTTTTTAATACTCCAAAGCGGCAATCAGTCTTAACAAAAAACATTGATCTTTTGGAAACTACTTCTTCAGCGAGAAAATTGAAGAAGCTGTGTCCAACCCGGTGGGTTCAGCGTCACGAGTCTGTACTAGTGTTTCTGGAACTTCAGACAGCAGTTATTATTTCTCTAGGCGAAATTGCAGAATGGGATGACAATACGAGTGCATCGTTGGCACATCAATTGGGTACATTAATTAAAACCCCAGAGTTTCAGTGTGCAATTAGAAGCATAGCAGCCATATTCGCAGTCACATTGCCACTTAGCCGACTTCTTCAAACTGAATCAGCGGACCTGGAAACAGCGATGAAATATACAAAGACCGTTACAGCCGAACTGGAAGATATGCGAAAAAATGCTGAAACTGTGTTTGAAAACATATTTTCTGAGGTTTCAGCGTTCTGCAAGGAAAATTGCATTTCTATTGTGATTCCTAGACGCTTATCAGGACTGATAAAAGGTAGCTCCGACCAGTCAAAGTCCAATGCATCAGCAGAGATGCATTTTAGGGTTGCAATATTTCTGCCATTTTTGGATTTTGCACTGTCACAGATTAAACACAGGCTATCTAACCATAAATCAGTGTTCCTTGGCTTTAGCTGCATTCAAAAATATAGTCGAAATTGGAGCTCGGAGGATGACAGCAATGCAAAAACAATTTTGGAACGCTACTCTACATTTGTTACCTGCTCAACTGCTGAGGGAATTCCCGAAATAAAACTTTGGAGACGACACATGGCCAACGCTTTGCATCCAAAAACCCTGAAAGAAGCAATGCAGAAAACTGACACGGTAGTGTTCCCAAATGTTTATATTCTGCTGCAAATATTCATGGCATTGCCAATTACAACATCGGCTGCCGAAAGATCCTTTTCTTCTTTGAAGATTTTAAAAACATATTTGCGGAATTCGATGGGAGAAACCCGCTTAAATGGACTGGCCCTTTTATATATTCATCGTGACATTAAGGTCAGCGCTGATGACGTTCTGAACATCCTCGGTATGGTGCATGGCTGGTTACTTCACAGCTGGCGCCAATAGCTGATGAAGGTGGCAGGATGTGTAAAAGCTATTTTCTCAGGAGAGAAGAGCAATCCGAGCCGGGATTGAACCCACACCTCCAGCACCAGCAGCCTCACACTACTGGTGCGCCACACTCGACGACAATTTTAATTTATATCAACTGAGATCTGACGCTCTTGCATTAACATGAAAATGAAGCTGTAATATTAAATATATTAAATATATAAAATATATTTCTGCATCATTAAGTCAAAAATCGTATTTTTTGTGTTATTCCAAGGTAAGGTACCAAAACGAATTATTAAACTAAATAGGAAAACTCCCAAATTAGCTTGGTATGCCCATCCCTTCCCTTGTTTTGCTATTCCCATTCTAATGTTTTTTTTCTTTACAAACAGCAGTTTGTTAAGAAATATTTGTTATTTTGGTTACAGAAATCAAATAAACATTCAAAACTGTTATGTAATGCCACCCGTATTTATTTCTTTTCCAGGCCTAGATTTTCTGGAAAATTTAACCAGCGACTATGAAAATGCACTATTGCAAACTGGATTTGGAAAATTCCATCTGCTTTTGTTGACAGTATGCGGATTGATATACATGAACACGGCTATAGGAGTGACCATCATATCCTTTGTTCTTCCATCAGCAACTTGTGATTTTGAGATGACATCCAGGGATAAAGGCTGGCTCTCAGCCGCACCTATGCTCGGAATGCTAATTGGCTCATATTTTTGGGGATGTCTTGCCGATACCAAAGGACGCCGAATAGTTTTAATTGCAACTTTACTAGCGGATGGCATATTCGGCCTCATATCATCCGTTTCTCCACTATACATAATATTCCTGTTGATACGATTTATAAATGGATTCAAGTAAGGATATATTAATATTTATTTAATTTTATATATGGGACTAAAGGGACTTTGTAAAGCTCATTTATTGCTGAAATTGAAAACGAATTATTATCTTAGTAAAATCGAGAAACGAACGTAAGTTAAAACAAGAAAGAAAGTCAGTCAAACCCGACTATAACATACTCTGTACCCTGACCCTCGCATTTGCTCACGAGTCAGGAGAGGCAATCTTAGTGATTGCCGCGCACAACGCGGTGCGCTCTCTAAGTTTATCTCTCTCTCTCTCAATAAGATTGCCTCTCTTGAACGGAATGTTGTGGTTATGGGTGGGGGGTGTTAACTGGCCGTTTTTTTGCTCATAACTTGAGTATCGTGCATCCTATCTTCATCATTCCTTCAGCAAATCGATAAATCATTTTGATTACTAGGTATCTCTACAAGGTACGAACCATCTATCATGAAAACTGTGGAAGATATGACTTTATTCCAAAATAAACTTGATCTGCTTGCAAGTATAAGAAATATATGTCCCATACATGTCAAACCTCTATCTCTTACCATCTCTGAGATCTGTGCGTTCATACAGACGGACAGACAGACAGACGGACAGACAGAAAGACGGACAGACGGATATGGCTTTATCGACTCGGCTGCTGATGGTGATTAGGAATATATATACTTTATAGGGTCGGAAATGATTCGTTCTCCCAGTTACATTCTTTTGCACAAACTTGATATACTCTGTGTACCTTGTATGAACAGACGGACGGACAGACGGTCAGATGGACATGGCTATATCGACTCGGCTGTTGACGCTGATCAAGAATATATCTACTTTATATGGTCGGAAATGATTCCTTCTGCCTTTTACATACATTTGCACGAATTTAGTAGACCCTTTTTACTCTACGAGTAACGGGTATAAAAATGGTATATCTTTATTAAATAAAATTGAGGAAAGCTAACTTCGTCTCGACCGAAGTTTATATACCCTAATAGGCAGGGCTTAATACTGAAACCGGTACCGGAACCGTTAACAGAAATAAACCATTTCCAATCAAGTACCGGAACCGGAACCGATACAAATTTTTTCTTGAGAACCGAAAACCGTGTACCGTTATTAATGGAAACGATAGCACCGGAACGAAACCGAAACGTTGGTACCGGTACAGTTTCGATTTTCTTTACCTTTTTCGGTTCCATTAATAACGGTAAGCGGTTTTCAGATCAAAAAAATAAAAAATTTGTTTAAGTTCCGGTTCAGGTTCCGGTTCCGGTACTTGATTTGATACGGTTTATTTCGGTTAACGGTTGCGGTACCGGTTCCCTGATTACTACATATCTCTAAAATGTGCGACGAACCATCTATCTTCAAAACTGTAGGAGATATGACGTTTTTTCCAAATTGCGGGGGCGGGAGGGGGCGTGGCAAAAATTGAAAATCTGCTTGCAAATATAAGAAATATATGCCCCATACATGTCAAACCACTATCTCTAACCATCTCTGAGATCTCTTCGTTCATACGGACGGACGGACAGACAGACAGACTGACAGACGGACAGACAGACAGACGGACATGGCTATATCGAATCGGTTGTTGATGCTGATCAAGAATATATATACTTTATAGGATCGGAAACGATTCCTTCTCCCTGTTACATACTTTTGCACAAACTTAATATACTCTGTGTATCTTCGGTACAGAGTATAAAAATTAAAAAGAATATGTGGGGTGGGGGGGTGTGTGAGAGACACGACTGACCCGACCCGACCGACGTGGTACATTTCCCTCCCCCCTCCCACTCACCATTTACAACCAAACCAACCCCAACCACCACCCACCAAACTTTGCTTTAAACTGTGATTGATTTTGAGATAACCACATAGATATTTTTTTTTTTACTTACTTTTCTGGGGCTTGAACACGGTACCTCGAAGGACTGAAACACACACCGGCTACGGGCAGCTTAGCGAGCTCAGCTATCTTCCGTAAGCTAAAAGACGCGACGAAATCACACTTATAAATAAACGCAGTTGCCTGTCGTACACAACAACAAACTGCGCATGCGCTCTCACTCTTTGCGAGAGCGAATCCAACGCTATTCTCTCAACGACCAACTGCGCATGCGCTCTCTCTGCGAGAGCGACTCCAACGCTATTCTCTCAAAGTTAAGTTGCCCTCACCCCCCTCACCCCCCTTGCCCATAAAAAACCAAAATGAAAACATTGGAACGAATTTATCTCGATTGCATGAGCGAAATTCTTGAAAATTCAAGAACGACTAATTTTATTCCAAGAGCGTTCATACTCAAATTATTCGTTCTAGTTTTATCTTAGTGTATGTCGACATGTTCAGCACCTAGGCCTTCATCAATATACACAAAGAAAACGAGAGCGTAAGTTAAAGTCGGCTCTAACTGACTTCGACATACCCGTTATTCATGGAAAGAAATGTTTAGTAGCCTTCCCGTGTGCCAGCGGTGGGACAGCCGAAAACTATGCAACATTTTTTTAACTCGGCTCTTTATCATCCGATCTTGATGAAAGTTTCAGGGCTTATAGATGTTGCGAATATAAATGTAAGTTTTAAATTTGTGATCGGTATCTCGAAAATTGTGGGAGTTATTCATTATTATACTCTGTACCGAAGGTACATAGAGTATATTAAGTTTGTGCAAAAGTATGTAACAGGGAGAAGGAATCGTTTCCGACCCTATAAAGTATATATATTCTTGATCAGCATCAACAGCCGATTCGATATAGCCATGTCCGTCTGTCCGTCCGTCCGTCCGTCCGTCCGTCCGTCCGTCCGTCCGTATGAACGAACGGTATCTTAGTGTATGTCGACATGTTCAGCACCTAGGCCTTCATCAATATACACAAAGAAAACGAGAGCGTAAGTTAAAGTCGGCTCTAACTGACTTCGACATACCCGTTATTCATGGAAAGAAATGTTTAGTAGCCTTCCCGTGTGCCTGAGGTGGGTCAGCCGAAAAGTATGCAACATTTTTTTATCTCGGCTATTTATTATCCGATCTTGATGAAAATTGGAGGGCTTATAGATGTTGCGAATATAAATCTACGTTTTGAATTTGAGATCGATATCTCAAAAATTGTGGGAGTTATTCAACATTTTCTATTGTGGGGGAGTGGGTGGGCGTGGCAAAAATTTGAAATAAACTTGATCTGCGTGCAGACAATAGGAGTCTATATTTCAAAATTGGTTGCTCTAGCTCTTCTAGTCTCTAAGATCTAGGTGTTCATACAGACAGACGGACGGACGGACAGACGGACATGGCTATATCGACTCGGCTGTTGATGCTGATCAAGAATATATATACTTTATATGGTCGGAAATGATTCCTTCTGCCTGTTACATACATTTGCACGACTTTAGTATACCCTTTTACTCTACGAGTAACGGGTATAAAAACGGCCAGTAAACACCCACCACCCCCCACCCATCACCACAGCATTCTATTGAACGGCAATCTTAGTGAGAGAGAGAGTGAAACTTAGAGATGAGCGAGTATAACTCGTGAGCAAATGCGAGCTGCGACGTTAAGGGTACAGAGTATGTTATAGTCGGGCTTGACCGACTTTCTTTCTTGTTTTTTATTGTGGGGGCGGGGGTGGTCGTGGCAAAAATTTGAAATAAGCTTGATCTGCGTGCAGACAATAGGAGTCTACATTTCAAATTCGGTTGCTCTAGCTCTTCTAGTCTCTGAGATCTAGGTGTTCATACAGACAGACGGAATGACGGACGACCGGCAGACGGACATGGGTGTATCGACTCGGCTGTTGATGCTGATCAAGAATATATATACTTTATATGTTCGGAAATGATTCCTTCTGCCTGTGACATACATTTGCACGACTTTAGTATACCCTTTTACTCTACGAGTAACGGATATATAAATCCGTTCTAAATGTACCAAAATCATGACATTTTGGTGACGATAGTCTGCTAAGCCCGCTATTTCCAAGTTCATGAACATTTGTTCACACTATGCCATGAACATTTTATTCTCACTCATGAACGGTCTTATAAACATTTCGTGCTTGTTTCAAGAACATTTTGTTCTCACTTTGGTCGCCGGCTTGATCCAGAAAAAAAAACAAATATTAACTATAGTTAATTGATTAACCATAGTTAATGGATAAGAGGTCGGGGTCGAGCCTCCTCTAGGGTGATGGTCTCCGGGAAGGGCGGGCGGCGTGGGGGGTCACAAGGAAGGAAGGGACGACCAATACCCACACTAACACACATCCCACCCACACCACCCCCTTCTTTTCTAAACTGTACCTAGAGAGTTTATATTTATTAAAATTGAAAAACTAATTTTTACTTTACCTTGTCTGGGACTTGAACTGAGGACCTCGGAGACTGAACACACTCACGGACGCCGCACAGTGGTCCAGCCGCGCCCCGCCTTGGACAAAACTCTAATTTAATTTTTCTTGAAAAGTTACACTTTTTTAGATAAATCGAGAGTTTAAAAACACAAACTAAGGTAGCCAAAATATTGCTTTGAAATGTTTACGAATATTAATGTTACAGCCGCCTAAACTAGGTCAATCGCAATCCGAAAAATGCTAACATTTTGCCTTATCGACTAAGTTTGACTTATCATATCATCGGCTATAATGATAATTTTTAAGTTGTTAAAAACTTGTTGGATAGGTGAACTATTTTTTTTGTATAAATATATAACATTTCAAAATCGAAAGTGTAGTTTGTGAACAATTTCTTTTGCCGCAGGTATCTGTTTTACACCTACTTTTAAACTTTCCGAGGCTGGCCAAAGATGTGTTCAAAAGTCTTCAAAAAAATTGATTGCTTCATTTTACAGTGTAATATGTCCCCTTTAAAGAAATTAGTATTAGCCGACACCGATCGAGACCCAACTCGAGAAAAAGTGACTTATGTGAAAACAGCCAAGGTTTGTTTGTGTACTTCTTAGGCCGTTCGCACACGGCTCGTATCGTCATTGTAACGTATGCAACGTGATGTTCGAGGGGTATACGAATCAATTTCGCAAGGGAAGAAAAGCTCACGACTCGTCCGCTCTGTGTAATCGTCGTAACATGCATGATGCAGCATGACGAATATTCATGACGAATATCTTCATTTTTATATTCTTCTCGAAATTTAATTTTTGTATTTCCGATTGGCTTTTAACTTGGTAGAAATATGGAAACAAATAAAAATAGTAATTTAAAACCCAATTTACACAAATAATAATAATGATTATCAAAAATAATTACTAAAAATTCGAATTTTTCCATAAAAAGTTTGAAAACATATTGATTTTGTATGGGAGCTATATCTAAATGACGTCCGATTGGCTCGAAACTTGGTAGAAATCTGGAAACAACTAAAAAAATAGGTTTGATAAAAATTTTGAACCTTACACCAATTTTTGTGGATTCAGGTGCAATAAAGGTAACAAAGGTTCAGGCTGGCTGTACTCTCACAACACGAATTTTGGGCGTGTTTTTACATAAGTTGAACTCTCAAGCCTTTATTCGGCATCTCGAGCTGTAAAAATAACGCTAATTGTCAGTGGTTGAAGTGTGGAAGCAACCAAGTCTGCTGGTGCCTGAATTGTGGTCAATTCCAAAACAGCCGGTTGTACAGACGTACCATTGCTTCCCAATAATGTTGTGTGTTGGTTCTGTTGAAGTGTGTTAATTGCATAGAATAACAATCAACCATTATTGACTTTGCGCCCAGCTTGAAAAAGCAAAAATACTTTGACTAAAATCAAAATAGGTCACTAAACCCATATATGGCAAGCACCAGGTGTGAAAAATTTGAATAATATAAGAAATGTACCTAAACCTTGACCGATTAAATTGTAGTTTTGGAAAAATAGCTGAGCATTACCTTATAAAGATTCTGACAAAAAATCAGCACCCTAGCTTTATTAATATGGCTTACAGGCGCGTGAATGGAAACATATTTTTCAAAATTTTGACTTTGGAGCTCTATAGCTCCGGAACTACATCTTCTTCTTCTTCTTTATTGGCCCGATGTTGCATCACAACCGCTTGACGGTCTTGGCCTCTGCAATGAATGCCCTCCACTCGCTTCTGCATTGTGCGAGCTGGCACCAGTTGTTCACACCAAGGTTGGAAATGTCTTTCCGCACTTGGTCATCCTTCGCTTTGTACGTCTTTTTTAATGGAGCTTCTTCACCCATCCGGATTACATGTCCTAACCAGCGCAGTCGCTGTTGCTTCCATCGTCAACTTTTAAAGGTCCATAGATCCTCCGAAGGATTTTTCGCTCGAACACGCCAATCGCCTCCTCATCCGATGCTGTCATTGTCCATGCTTCTGCTTCGTATTGCAGGACTCGGATGATGAGCGCTATTTTTGTTCTTCGAGAAAAGGCTCTGCTCTTGAACTCCCTACTGAGCCCGTAGTAGCATCGGTTTCCATGAGTAATTCTTCTTCGGATCTCCAGGTTGATGTTGTTGTCTCCGGAAATCATCGTCCCGAGGTAGACAAAATCCTCTACAACCTCAAAGTTGTACTCCCCCATAGTAACAAATTGTCCAAGACGCGTAGACTTCTTGTCCGTGGATACTAGGTACTTCGTCTTTTCCTCGTTTACCGCTAAGCCCATCAGTTTAGACTGCTTGTCAATCTCTGAAAACGCCCTGCTTACCGCCCGTTCGTTTTTGCCGATAATGTCCATATCATCGGCGTATGCGAGTAGCATTAAATCTTTATAAAGAAATGGGTTCGGAAAGGTTATTTCCTATTTCGACGGAGCTTCGAGTGCTTCTCAACGTCATCATGCAAAGTCGAACGTACTTTGCTGGTATACCAAAGGTAGACAGGGCGTCAAAGAACCTTATCGGTGTGTCAAAGGCTGATTGATAATCAACGAAAAGATGGTTGGTTTTGATATTTCTCTCATAGGTCTTCTCCAGGGTTTGTCGTAATGTGAATATCTGGTCTGTGGTGGATTTATCAGGTCTGAAACCACACTGATAAGGTCCAATCAGTGTGCTAATAAGCGGCTTTAGACGTTCACAAATAATGTACGACAGAATCTTATATGCGATGGGAAGGAGACTGACCCCACGGTAGTTGGCGTAAACTGCAGGGTCTCCTTTTTTAAAAAGTGGTCAAAATACACTAAGACTCCAATCTTCGGGCATTCTCCCGTCGGACCATATTCTGCTGAGGAAATGGTGCCTGCATCTTACCAACTCCTCGCCTCCAGCCTTAAACAGTTCAGCTGGCAGGTCATCTGCTCCTGCTGATTTGTTGTTCTTAAGCCATTTTATAGCTACACAAGCTTCGTGATGGTCCGGTGGGTCTATCTCTATGTTGTCGGTTGGTGGCGTCGCTACTTCTCCAGAGGCGGTATTGTGTTCTATGTCGCCTCCCAGCAGGTGGACGAAATAGCTTCTCCATTTGTCTAGCGGCACTTGCGGATCTGTGACCAGATTTTCATTTTCGTCCTTGCATTGTGTGACTCCGGGCTTGAAACCTTCAGTTAGTCGTCTAATCTTTTGATAGAATTTTCGAGTCTCACTCATGCCGAATAGCATCTAGACTTCCTCAAGCATGCGCCTTTCTCGCTCATTCTTTTTCCTTCTGAAAAGGCGCTTCTCCTCTCTCCTTTTCTTCCGGTATTGCTCTTTAACAGCCCGCGTTGCTCCCGACTGCAGAGTTCTTCTGTAGGCAGCGTCTTTCTCTGCAGTAGCGTCGCGGCAGTCCTCATCATACCAAGTCTGCTTTCGATGGTGCTCGGCTTTACCGAGTATCTCCTTGACAGCCGTACTCATGGAGTGTGATATATGATTCCACTGTTCGCTTATACCGGAAGGGAATGGTGAGTTTTCCCTGAGCAGTTGGGTGAGTTTAGATGTGTAGGCTAAAGAGGTCCGTTTTGATTGCAGCTTATCGACATTTAGCTTTCGACGTGTACTAGTACGTGAGGCATGTGCCGCACTGAGCCGCGTGCGTACTTTGGCTGCAATAAGGTGTTGCTCCGAGTCTATGTTGGCACCCCGAATCGCACGCACGTCTAGAACACTCGATGAGTGCCTTCCGTCGCTCACAACATGATCAATGTGGTTTCGCGTTAGTTGATCAGGGGACTTCCAGGTCGCCTTATGGATGTCGCGATGTTTAAGCCTGGTACTACTTATGACCATGTTCCTGCCCGCGGCAAAATCTATTAGCCTCTCTCCGTTACCGGAGGTTGTTTCATGAAGGCTAAGTCGGCCGACTGTCGAGCCAAAAACTCTTTCTCTCCCAATTTTAGCGTTTAAGTCGTCAAGCACGATCTTTATGTCGTGATCGGGGCAGCGCTCATATAATTGTTCCAGGCGCTCATAGAATTCGTCTTTTATCGAAGCGCCCTTGTTTACCGTTGGGGCGTGTGCACAGATAAGATTAATATTAAAATATTTAACCTTAAGTCTGAGTGCGGCTAGTCGCATGTCCACTGGAGTGAAACTGATGACTGAGCGACGAAGTCTTGCACTGACTGCAAAGCCGCATACAAACTCATGCTTGGAAGCATGCTCGCTGTAGTAAATCCCCCAGGGTGCATTGGTTGTTGATATTCTTTTCACCATAAACCGCCTGTCTAATCCAAGTGCGGTAACGTCCGATAAATATTTCTCAAGGACATTCACTAACTGGATATCAGCACCTTCTTTGTTGAGGGTGCGAACATTCCAGGTGCATATCCTCAAATCGTGGTCCTTAAAAGGTTTTGCGTGGGGCGTCGTCAGAGGGGGTCCGTATCCGAGGCATTGTTGTCGCAGTTTTCATTGGTGGAGTTTTTTGACGGCTGTGGGTACCAAACCCGACGCTCCAACCCTATATATTGTACCCTGTAGGGAGGGCTGCCTTGCGAATGCAAAGCGTTCTGTTTACAGTGGTCACCAACGAGGAGGTGTGAGTCCGGAACTACTTAAACAATTTTAATAAACTCTTAACTATATAACCCCTTGAACAATTTTTATATAAAAAATTAAGCGCTTCAGAATGAAGTGAGAGTTAGCATTGGGTTCGTGGGTTAGTCGAGGTCGTGGGTTCAAATCCCAGTCAAGACGTAGTTTTCTTTTTTAAATTTTTTTTTAATGTTTTTTTTATATTTTTTTAACATTGTCCATATTTTGTACATTGCATTTTGGAATAAATAAATGTTAATAAGCACTGAAAACATTTAAATGCTAAAACATTTATATTTTGTTTTACTCGTTACTCGTAGAGTAAAAGGGTATACTAAAGTCGTGCAAATGTATGTAACAGGCAGAAGGAATCATTTCCGACCATATAAAGTATATATATTCTTGATCAGCATCAACAGCCGAGACGATATAGCCATGTCCGTCTGTCCGTCTGTCTGTATGAACACCTAGATCTCAGAGACTAGAAGAGCTAGAGCAACCAATTTTGAAATGTAGACTCCTATTGTCTGCACGCAGATCAAGTTTATTTCAAATTTTTGCCACGCCCACCCACGCCCCCACAATAACAAATGTTGAATAATTCCCACAGTTTTTGAGATATCGATCTCAAATTTAAAACTTACATTAATATTCCTAACATCTATAAGCCCTCCAATTTTCATCAAGATTGGATGATAAATAGCCGAGTTAAAAAAATGTTGCATACTTTTCGGCTGCCCTGCCTCAGACACACAGGAAGGCTATTAAACGTTTCTTTCCATGAGTAACGGGTATATCGAAGTCGGTTAGAGCCGACTTTAACTTACGCTCTCGTTTTTTTTTAAAATCATTTCAAGGTCGTTTGCCCTGATTGTATATTTCTTCTTTAGGCACCTATTGTGCAACTTATACAACTTAGTGAAAGTGTTAGCGACAATAATTATTAGCAATATGGTTATTAGCTTCAATTCGGGTTGTGAAACCTCGACTGTATATATAGGTCATTCTTTTATAAACCGAACAGCTAAAAAAATCACAATTTTTGATTTCAATAAAAAAAAAATCCGAAACTAGATCTCGACATGCCCACCAAAACGTAATTTGCGGTTTTGCAAAAAATTTTTTTGTTAATTTTATAAACAATTTTAAAAATTCGTCAAAAACCAAAAAATGGAAACAAGTAAGAGCGTTGTAGTCGAGTTTCCCGACTACAAAATACCCTGTTCAATTGAGACACACATGCAAACACACTCCCATACACAAGCGCATGCACACATACGAGCGCACACATACACACACAAGCGCGCTCACACGCGGCCTGCGCAGGCAGCGCTGCCTACATGAAGTGGCCGCCTCCTCCCCCCCCCCGCTCCCATAAGCTAAATTGCTTAATAACTTTTGTGTTTTTGCTCGTATCTTATTTTCCTCTGGAGAGTAGTTAGATATAAGGCCTAGGATGGTATATATTAAGCCACCAGGTTCTAACTTAAAAATTGTGGCTGTGACAGTTTTTTGCGGTTTAAGGGGGGTGGGGGTGGAATTTTCCAAATCTGAAACAAACTTGAACTGGGTACGGTATACACCTATGTGCATGCCAAAATGTGTGTCTCTATCTCTTATGGTCTCTGATATCGAGGCGTTCATACAGACAGACGGACAGACGGACATGGCTATATCGACTCGGCTGTTGATGCTGATCAAGAATATATATACTTTATAGGGTCGGAGAAGCTTCCTTCTGGCTGTTACATACATTTGCACAACTTCATGATCCCCTTTTCCCATTTTTAATGGGAACAGGGTATAAACAAGAAAGAAAGTCGGTCAAGCCCGACTATAACATACTCTGTACCATTAACGTCGCAGCTCGCATTTGCTCACGAGCTATACGAGCTCATCTCTAAGTTTCTCTCTCTCTCTCACTAAATTGCCGTTCAATAGAATGCTGTGGTGATGGGTGGGGGGGTGGTAGGTGTTTACTGGCCGTTTTTTGCTCATAACTTGAGTATGGTTTATCCGATCTTTATCATTCCTTCAGCAAATCGATAAATAATTTTGTTTACAAGGTATCTCTAGAAGGTACGACCGATTTGCGGGGGCGGGAGGGGGCGTGGCAAAAATTGAAAATAAACTTGATCTGCCTGCAAGTATAAGAAATATATGTCCCATACATGTCAAACCTCTATCTCTTACCATCTCTGAGATCTCTTCGTTCATTCGGACGGACGGACGGACAGACGGACATGGCTATATCGACTCGGCTGTTGATGCTGATCAAGAATATATATACTTTATAGGGTCGGAAACGATTCCTTCTCCCTGTTACATACTTTTGCACAAACTTAATATACTCTATGTACCTTCGGTACAGAGTATAAAAAGGGTTTTTGAAAACTGGATTTCTCAGGTTTGGTTTATCGGACAGGTCTCGTGTTGATATTGCTGAATAGTATTTTACTGTGTCTATCAAAATACAAATTTAATAACTTTTTTAATTGTTTAATAATATTAAGTAATTGTTGCTAAAGTTTATAAATCATTTTTTCTCACTGTTAACCACCATGATATAGGTTCTCAGAACATACATTTTATTGCCTTAAACACAACTTTATCTCTATTCCTCAGGAGAGTGTAAGTAGCGCTCACAAAAATGTTCCATGGAGTTGTGCAAGCCTGAGACACTTGAAATATGTGAAGTCTCGCCTTTTCAATATATACAAAAGATCTGGAAAAGCAACGGACTTCTCCAAATACTCGACTGCTAGGGCAAAATTTCAAGCCCAAAATCGAATTTGCTATAAAAACTACCTGTCTCGAGTACAGAGTAACTTTTGTAACGATCCAAAGAGCTTTTACCATTTCGTAAATACAAAACGTCGTTCCAATGCCTTAACGTCTTCTTTTTTCTTTAATCATGAAAATGCCTCGTCCGACATTGACATTGCAAATCTCTCGCAAAATTCTTTCAATCAACTTACTCGTCGTCCGATGCCAACAAAGGCTATTCTTATCCTATTTCCTCATATGATTTCATAAGTTGCCCCACCATTTCATTTTCTTCTGTCTTGAATGGTTTACTTTCCCTAAAATCTAACCTTTTTCCTGGCCCAGATAATGTGCCATAGTGCATCTTACAGCAATGCGCAGACTCGCTTGCCTATCCTATCCACATCTTGTTTTCCAAATCACTTGAGCAGTCTATGTTTCCAACTCCATGGAAAGAATCTTTCATTATTCCCTTAAATAAAAAGGGTTCTCGTTCTGACATTTCAAACTACAGGGGCATTGCGAAACTCTTTGCAATACCTAAACTCTTTGAACAAATTATAACATCTCAGTTACAGCACTCATGTTCTCCTTTTATTTCGCCGAACCAGCACGGATTTGTTAAAAACAGATCCATTACTACAAACTTACTGGAATTTACTTCTTCAGTTATTCATGGTTTCACTCAAGGTAAACAAACAGATGTTATCTTTACTGATTTTAGTAAGGCTTTCGACAGTGTCTCTCATTGCCTTCTGATTTTGAAATTGCGTCTGCTGGGATTTCCACTGGGGCTTCTTAATTGGATAAAATCTTATCTCCAGTCTAGAACTCAGAAAGTAGTCTTTAATAGTAGCACTTCTTATCCGGTATTTGTGACCTCTGGAGTTCCCCAGGGCAGCCATCTTGGACCTCTTCTCTTCGTGTGATTTATTAATGACCTACCTAATGTAATTAAGCATTCTCGTGCGCTGATGTACGCAGATGACTTAAAGATATTCCTGAGTCACAACTCGCCCAACGATTCAGCTTTGCTTCAGGTTGATTTGAATTCCATATTTATGTGGTGCTCTTACAATTTGTTGCATTTGAACAGGGACAAGTGTAAATCCATGACTTTTTATCGTAGAACCCCTCTTCTGATTAACTATTTATTGGATTCTTATCAACTTGAACAAGTTGAATCTTTCCATGATCTGGGTATTACCCTCGACCATAAACTTTCTTTTGGCACTCACATTGAACTTTCTGTGAATAAAGCCATGGGATTGTTAGGTTTTATTAAACGTTGGTCTAAGGAGTTCAATGATCCCTACAAGACCAAGCTTTTGTTTATATTCCTAGTGAGGCCTATTTTGGAGTTTGGTTCGTGTATTTGGAACCCTCAAGCACTCACCCTGTGTAAACGTATCGAATCTGTTTGCCCTTCGCAACCTGGGTTGGGACCCACAGTTGAGACTTCCTCCCTATATTTCCAGGCTTAAGCTTTTAGACTTACCTTCACTTGAGCATAGACGTACCATGTTGGGTATAATGTTTCTAAACAAGCTTATAAAGGGTAATATTGACGCTGAGTACCTACTCGGACGCGTGAACCTTAATGTCCCTTCAAGACAAACACGAAACTATATTCCCTTGAGGCTTCTTGTTGCTTCTACTTTATATGCCTCTAATTGTCCTTTTCGCATTCTGTGTAGGGATTACAATAATATCTTTCCTCTTCTCAGTGATATCCTTTCCGACGAAGGCCTGCGTTCTTTTATTCTTCACAATCTTGCACTTGCATAGTTTCTAGTTTTTCTAGGAAATTCCTTCCGATCACCAACGCTGCGAGCAGGGGCGTAGCTGGCCATAACGACAAAATAAATTACCCCCACCAGATCGGAAGACGTTTCTTCTATTTACTCTTTTTGTTTTCCTTTCTATCCCCCTTATTTTGTATCATTTCATATTCTATTATATTGTAGCTGTGTCTTTTAGACGAAGCTGCAATTAAAATAAAATATATAAATAAATTAATAATAATAAAATAAATAAATATTTTTATGATATATTTTTCGTGGGTTCAAATCCCCGTCAAGGCCAACAATTCCTGGCCTTTTTTTAAATTTTTTCTATGTTGTTTTAACATTGTCTATGGTTTTTACAATGCATTTTGGAATAAATAAATGTAAATAAGCACTGAAAACATTTAAATGCTAAAAAATTTATATATTCATGATATATTTTTCGTGGGTTAAAATTTCCTTCAAGGCATACTTTTATTTGTTTAATTTTTTTTGTAATGTTTTTTTTTTAACATTGTCAATATTTTTTACAATGCACTTTGGAATAAATAAACGTTAATAAGCACTGAAAACCTAAAAATGTTAAAATATCTATATATTTTTGTAATTTAATAAAAATAAAATAAAATATTTATATTATCATGAACACTTTTTCGTTTTTCATGACCACCGTTCATGTTTTACAAACGGAAAAAGCAGAACGTAAATTGTGTTGCGGTTTTACCCTTTTGGTATACATTTGCCATTTTTGCCTTTACTACGTCGGATGATTCACCGACAATTTTCTCTTGCAATATCTCAATAATATCTTCGATCTTAATCTCATTTTGGACTTTGTAGCTGGTGGAGCCAATTATTTTTGATTTTATTACTTCAATTGCAATGCTTTCGCAAAATCTTTGCAGATGTACTGTTAAATCTGCCGGAATTGTTAGATTGTTTGAATCTTTTTCCTCTATATCGGTATCTGAATTGTTTACCGATTCTATCTTTTCCTGCTCTGTCAATTAGAGTTCTTCCTGGTCTGTCAATTAAAGTTCACCTGTTTTGATTGTAAAAGGGTTATTTAGAACTGTTGGAATTTCAATATCGAAATTAAATTTCCCTTTTATTGATATCAAGTTTGATCGAAATCTAATTTAAACTTCTGATACCTCTGGTTTGGGGTTTAACTTTTCCTTTTTGTCATGTATTAGTATGCGTGCTTCATTAAAACATTCTACTAATATTTTAGCATGTTTATTAACAGTAATCTCTTGAATGAATCTGTTTTGCGCTAGTGACATAAGATTTTTTAAATTTGTTTTTGATTTCAGTAAAAGTGGTACGGATCTTTGCATTCCATAATACATATATAATTGCTGAATAATTTTATTCATTATTTCGTTCTCAATTTTTTTTTTGTTTTGTAATTTTTTTTTTTAAAATCATTTCAAGGTCGTTTGCCCTGATTGTATATTTCTTCTTTAGGCACATATTGTGTAACTTATACAACTTAGTGAAAGTGTTAGCGACAATAATTATTAGCAATATGGTTATTAGCTTCAATTCGGGTTGTGAAACCTCGACTGTATATATAGGTCATTCTTTTATAAACCGAACAGTTAAAAAAATCACAATTTTTGATTTCAATAAAAAAAAATCCGAAACTAGATCTCGACATGCCCACCAAAACGTAATTTGCGGTTTTGCAAAAAATTTTTTTGTTAATTTTATAAACAATTTCAAAAATCGTCAAAAACCAAAAAAATGGAAAAATAAGGGTTTTTGAAAACTGGATTTCTCAGGTTTGGTTTATCGGACAGGTCTCGTGTTGATATTGCTGAATAGTATTTTACTGTGTCTATCAAAATACAAATTTAATAACTTTTTTAATTGTTTAATAATATTAAGTAATTGTTGCTAAAGTTTATAAATCATTTTTTCTCACTGTTAACCACCATGATATAGGTTCTCAGAACATACATTTTATTGCCTTAAACGCAACTTTAATTATGGTGCTTTCAAAAAGAAGGAGACTTTTATAGTTTAAAAAATATTAATTTTTGAAGTTATAAACAAATAAAAATATGCCCTTAAATCAAGCTTTGCCACAATGTTAGTTTCAAAGCAATGTGATTGAAGCTTGGCAATTAAGCTTTATATATATCAAGCTTTTCAAAAATGTCAACTTATAGCTGCCATCCGAATGCTATTATTAATTGAATTTTGTAGTGGTGTAGTGTGACCATAGTTTGCAAACTAAATTATACCACCACCAAATTCAGCATTCCTATGGCAGCTATATAATATAGACGTCCGATCTGCGTGATGTTGACATTTTTGAAAAGCTTTATAAATATAAGCCACGCGTGCTAAGTTTCAATCAAATAGCTTTAAAACTGCCTGCGTGCGTTTTCTTTAAGGGTATGTTTTTATTTGTTTATAACTTTAATAATTAATATCTTTTAAACTATAAAAGTCTCCATCTTTTTAAAAGCACCGTAATTTAAGTTGCGTTTAGGGCAGTAAATTGTATATCCTAAGACGCTATATCATGGTGGTTAACACTGAGAAAAAATTATATATAAAATTTAGCAACAATTACTTAATATTATTAAATAATTTACAAAATTATTAAATCATTACTTTAGTAGATACATTAAAATACTAAACAGCAATATCAACACGAGACCTGTCCGATAAAACAAACCTATGAAATCCAGTTTTTAAAAAATTCGTACTGTCCATTTTTCCGTTTTTGACGATTTTTTAAATTGTTTATAAAATTAGTAAAAAAAATTTTTTGCAAAACGCTCAAATTACGTTTTGGTGGGCATGCCGAGATCTAATTTCGGATTTTTTTTATTGAAATCAAAAATTGTGAGTTTTTTAACTGTTCGGTTTATAAAAGAATGACCCATATAACATTTGCGTTTGAATCCGCAACTTTTGCATTATGATCCAACATAATGGATAGCTTGTATTAACAACATTAACAATTAATGAGGAATCCGTTTTCGAAATCCCGTTACCATTAATTATTTCGAGATCCAGTTTTCTAATTTAAGTTAACTTTTTTTGAATACAAAAAAATGTATATCATTTATCTGACCATTGTCATGACTGAAATTAATAAAAAAAAATTTCCTCTTCTTTGCTATTTTTCAAAAGTATATTCGCATTGTTTTAGTTCTTGTATTACTAGTAGAAACACTACAAGTATATATTTGCATTAATTAGCTTTAATTGGCCACATGGCAATAATGGATGAAATGAGTGATTGAAAAAAATAGTATTTGATTCTATATATATACTCAAGTTAGAATGGTTCTCATTGCGTATGAATTTAAAAAAAAAATTATTTTGTATGTAGGTTTTACATTTTATCCCTACCTAATTTTTTTTTTTAACATTCTATAAATTTATTTCTGCTTCTTGTTGCCTTGGGTTATCCTTCAGCAGCTGCTGTTGTCCGGGGCCTGTTGGACTTAGGCGTTGCCGGTGCTGGTCCGCATAGGCTAGAAGCTACTTATGACTTTGTAGCGGGGCTGGTTGTGTGTGGCTGCAAGTGTACTCACACGCCGGTGTGTAAAATGAGCCTCCGCAGTCTGCGGACACGTCTTCTTGATATTGGGAATCGTCTTTACTGTTGGTGGTTGGGTTTTAGTTTTATTTTTGCATAATGAGTTGATATATTTAAGCGGGTTTTCGTTTCTTTGTTTCGTTTTTGTGTTTAATTCGTTTTTAAGGAATTCCAATTAATTTTGTAGTTCACATGCTGTTTCCCAGGGTGGGGATGTTGTTGCGTTTAGTGAAGTTCGCAATTCGGCAATCCTTTTGAATATTTTGTTGCGCACACCACCTTTTTCATTCTACTCCCGGTAGAGTTATGTGTTCTCATCACTGCACGATTGCCATGTAATAGGTGGTCAATATCTCAATCAGTTTCCAAAAGTAACAAGAAAGAAAGTCGGTCAAGCCCGACTATAATATACTCTGTACCCTTACACTCCCATTTGCTCAGGAGTCAAACGGCCAGTTAACAGCCCGCGCACAACGCGGTGCGCTCTCTAAGTTTCTCTCTCTCTCTCTCTCTTTCTCTTTTGCACTAAGATTGCCTGTGTTGAACGGTTAGGGTATGTTGCTGTGGTTGTTGGTGGGGGGGTGGGTGGTGTTAACTGGCCGTTTTTTGCCCATAACTTGAGTATCGTTCATCCGATCTTTATCATTCCTTCAGCAAACCGATAAATAATTTTGTTTACAAGGTATCTCTAGAAGGAACGAACGATCTATCTCCAAAACTGTAGGAGATATGAAGTTTTTTCCAAATTGCGGGGGCGGGAGGGGGCTTGGCAAAAATTGAAAATAAACTTGATCTGCCTGCAAGTATAAGAAATATATGTCCCATACATGTCAAACCTCTATCTCTTACCATCTATGAGATCTCTTCGTTCATACGGACAGACAGACGGACAGACGGACATGGCTATATCGACTCGGCTATTGATGCTGATCAAGAATATATATACTTTATAGGGTCGGAAACGATTCCTTCTCCCTGTTACATACTTTTGCACAAACTTAATATACTCTATGTACCTTCGGTACAGAGTATAATAAGCTGAAGTAAATTGGTTTGTAAGACGGGGCACAGAGTGCACCCGTAGTCTTTATTGTTCAGCTTCAGTTTTATTAAATATATCTTAGCGTTAGCTTAAGCTTAGACCTCTCTGCTTCGCTGTCAGTAACGCTGGTATGTGTAGCATTATATGCACAGCGCTGATAGCAGCGAGACCGCGAGAGAGAATGTACGTACGTACGTATACGTATGTCGACTCGGCACTTCTTCTGCCCATTGCATACTCGTGCGATCATATTACTTTTGCACTTGAATTATGCTTGGGACTTTTGGCTTACGTAAACATTGCAGCTAAGTGCTACAATGTGTTTGATATTAAAAGACACTGGGTACAGTGTGTGTTCGTTATGTATGTTTAGTACAGTATACTACAATGTCATCAATCAACTATACGGTTTTCTGGTTAGGCCTATTCTTGAGTATGGTTCATGTGTCTGGTCCCCACACTAACAGAGATATCAGGATCAACTCGAATCTGTTCAAAAACAGTTCTTACTTTTCGCCCTTCGTGGCTTAAATTGGAATCCTAACAGGCATCTACCACCATTCGAGCACAGACTGCGCTTATTGGACCTTCCATCCCTGAATAATCGGTGGATCTACATACCTTAGTGTGCTTTTTCTTCATAAGCTACTGTCAGGTGAGGTTGACTCAAGCACTCTGCTTAGCCTTATAAGCTTTGCGGTACCGGCACGGGTAACGAGAAATTATGTCCCGATTTATTTAAATCCTTGACTCACGAACTATGCTCATCATGAGCCCTTTCGTAATCTCTGTCTAAATTGCAACAAGTACTATCATCTGTTCTCAGTAAACTCCCCATTGTTAGATGTAAGGAATAGTCTATTGTCTTATCTAAATTCATAATTGTAAATAGTTTGACTGAACTTTGTTAAACTTTTAACAACAACAATAAATAAAAAAAAAATGTGCCGAATATCGTTTGCTGCTTTTGGGTGAGAGACTTGGGCAGTCTCACTCAACCTTTTTAAACATCGGATAGCAAGAAAAGGGGCTGGCGCAGTGCCATAAGTCACAGTGTTCAATGCAGAAATTCTCAAAGGCTCGGATGGATGTCTCCTCCAAACTATGAGCTGAAACTGGCAATCTGCTTCATTTATCATTACTTGGCGATTCATCATTTCATCACCGATACAAGACATCACCGACCATCAGCATTTCATTCAACGCAATCTGTGTGGACATCTTGCTAGAGTCTTAGTAGTCTCAAGACGCACTGATGCGGAATGAAATAGTGAGGCGTGTTTGGAATTCTGTTCTCAATTTTTGTCATATGTCCCAATAAAAGCTACTATTCCATGAAATCCATGTACATTCTCCTTACTTGATCATCTCGGGACAATCTCCTTTCGAGCGACAAAAACCGCCGTTTTGCAACTTCAAATGAGTTGCCCAATATATTATATTAGGATCAGACTGAAACGGCTGTCTTACTTGGAAGCGACCTGATGGCAGAACTTCCATATTATTTGCGAAATGTTTCTCACACAACTGTTGTTCTGGAGACATAACCTTGTTTGGAGATGAGAGGCTCTCCAGTGACCAAAATTTTTGTAAAGTGCTATCTATAGAAGCTATCGATTCCTCTTGACAACTTAGATTTACCACATTCTCTTGGCCGTTCGACGAATTCAATGTATATCGTCCAGACACAATCCAGCCAAGAAGGGTTTTTATAAGATCGGACAATTTGGACCTTGTTTGATCTGACCGATAGCTAATAGTTCAAAAAATGTTTCAGCTCCTATCAACATGTCTATTTTTTGTGGCTCATAAAAGTAGGGATCCGCCAATTGCAGGTTCAGGGATATTCCAGCCGCTCACGTTTACTGTGTCAAGCTGATAGCTCGAAATCGATTTCAATATCCAAAAATCTGCTGATAATTTACTGGAATTAACTCGTGACTTCACCACAATATGTATCTTTTTCTTGACTTGAGAATTTGCTTCGCCAATTCCTAGAAAGCTGATACATGAATCTTCCCTACGTATCTGCAATCGTTGTGCAAGCTCATCAGTTACGAAGTTTGTTTGCGAACCAGAGTCAAGCAGCGTTCGAGGTTATAAAAGTTCGCCGCATTTGGTTCGAGCACTTACGATGGACGTAGCCAAAATCACCTTCTCTAATGCCGTCGCAAGCGTTGCATGTGATGTGGAAGGATGATCTGTATTGGAAGTTTGGTCATTGAGTGGTGGTGGAAACGCTAAACTGTTGCTAACAGCTGTATATCTGTGGAGGAGCGTATGATGAACGGCTACAAACTCATCACTTTGCTCTTTTGCACCTTGTAACAGTATGACCCCTTTGTAGACAGTTTATACATAGGGGAGCTGACTTTGCGAACTCAAACCTTTGCGCGAATGATATCGAGGAGAATGAAGAGCAATTCCCAATTGAATGCCCTGCTGAATTGCAGTACACATATTTTTGAACAATTTTTGATGTGTCTTGTCCGGTTATGCTTGCTTTGACTTGGCTTCGCTTCTGTTATTTTTTGGAAGACTCTTCCGCTGATATATGCTGGTATCTGGGATTAGAATCCTTCTCGCAATCTGCCCAAAGCGGAAGCTTATCAAAGTCAAGTAGATCTTCCCATTTACGTTTGTTCACTGGATCGACTTTATTCATAACTAGATGAATTAGCATAGCATTTGCGTTTTTTTTATCATTGCCAATCGACAGCAATGACCCATACACAGCCGAAACTGTATCGATAAGGCTTCATAAAGCCGATACTGAGGGCGATGCCATTTTGGGAAAGCCGAACAAAGCTGAAATATGATCCTTAAATATAAGGCAGTCGTTGTCATATACATTTTTCAAACTAGCTAATTCTTTTTTATAATTGCTCTTCACCTGAGAGACAAGAAATTAAATTGGATAAATTTCTCAATCGATGGAATTAAGTCATCCTTATAAACTAAATTCTCAAAAAAGGCCAATAAAATTTTTATATTCAGAATATTTTCCACTAAACTTCGGTAAAGGCAAATTAGGGAGACGAGAACGCGTTTCTACTGTAGTGGTAGACGCTCCTTCTGTCGTCTTTTTAGCACTTGCCGTTTTAAGAGCAGTAATTAGGGATAGAATACCGGCAAACAAAATATATATTTTTACTTATTCTGCACCATCCGCATCTTCAACATCAAGCTCGTCAAATTTGTCCTGTAATTGACGTGCTTTGTCAATATATTTATTCAGGGCTTCTAATCTACATTCCAATTCCACAAACTGAAGCGGTAAGCTTCCTGTATCCAATTGTTTCTTGTCCTAAGAATATTTTTAGTTGGACCTTTGATCTTAATTAAAATCAAGAGTTGACCTTGATTTTTTCTGATCTTCTGGATCCGGTGAAATTTTTTCAAGAAAATATTATTCCTCTTTTGTTTACCATCGTACTCTAGTAGACTTCTTTTGATTAACCTTCCCTCCCTTATTAACCGTAGAGAAGTATGCTTGGAGTAATCTTTATACATGGACTAATTAATGATGAAATCGACTCAACTGAGTTGGTTGGCCAAATTAACCTCAACGTTCCTATAAGACCGATTCGTAATTTTATCCCCCTTTCACTAAATCGTTGTAATACTAACTATGCCCTGCATGAACCGTTTCGTGTTCTCTGAGCTGGTTACAATAAACTCTACCGAATAATTAACTCGGAAGCTTCACTTCCTGCTTTAAAAATTTCAATTTTAACTTATTTAGCCCGTAGCTAACATTACATCATGTTTTCCTTCGCGATTTCGTGCCACACGTTAGTGGCTGCGCCTCTCGGTCGGTTGGGCAGGAGGTGGGCTGCTATTTCTCCTGGGATTCGCGCGTAACAAGCTTCGATCACTTGATTTACAGCTGCACAGGCGCGCGCCAATATCTAAGCGTTAGCAACAACAACGATGCCGTTGGGCGAAAACGAAAACAAAAATAGAAACCGATTGCTGTTGCTAACACGTATGTATGTATGTGTGCGACGCGCTGAGCTTGGCTGAGGAAAAGTACGGTTCAAAAGTTTGCGTGGGTGTGCGAGAGGGGTGAAGGGGCGACAGCACCAGTTATTTTAAAGAAGCGGTTTTGCATCCAAGACAATTTAAATGTTAATCAATAATCATTCACAATATTAGTATGTATGCCAAACTCTACTGTTTGTACTCATGTGCCAAGAATTCAAAGGGTCGTGCTTAAAATGCAGCACATAATTTAAAAGGAAATTAGGTTATTCACTTTTGACATTTTAATTTTTAACACTACCTCTGGGACATAGTTTGGGCTCTTAAGTTCAGCAGCCACTTTCCTTTTGCAGTCAAAGCAATCACAGGGCTTCTGGTTGTGCTTTGGCATTACACGGCCGACGCGAATTGAAGTTTGTTTGTTTGTTTTAATTGTTGTTACCGTCGCCGGCCACTTAGGTGTATATGTATGTGTATGTAGTTTTGTTGAACTTCTGCTGCTTAATTTATTTTAATTAGTTGAATTTTTTTGCTTGTGTGTGTGTAACCTCTAAGCCTTTCAACTTGTTCACTTTAATTATACCCGTTACTCGTAGAGTAAAAGGGTATACTAAAGTCGTGCAAATGTATGTAACAGGCAGAAGGAATAATTTCCGACCATATAAAGCATATATATTCTTGATCAGCATCAACAGCCGAGTCGATACAGCCATGTCCGTCTGTCCGTCCGTCCGTCTGTCTTTATGAACACCTAGATCTCAGAGACTAGAAGAGCTAGAGCAACCAAATTGGAAATGTGGACTCCTATTGTCTGCACGCAGATCAAGTTTACTTCAAATTTTTGCCACGCCCACCCCCGCCTCCACAATAAACCAGAGCGTAAGTTAAAGTCGGCTCTAACCGACTTCGATATACCCGTTACTCATGGAAACAAATGTTTAATAGCCTTCCTGTATGCCTGAGGTGGGTCAGCCGAAAAGGATGGAACATTTTTTAACTCGGCTATTTATTATCCGCCAGATATTAATAGACATTTGTCAATTACTAAATCCAACATAAATGACTCCAAATTCATCACGATAAACAGATCAGACAACAAAACTTTTGAAAACGTATCACCTTTCCTAATAAAAACAAGAAAGAAAGTCGGTCAAGCCCGACTATTACATACTCTGCACCCTTAATGTCGCAGCTCGAATTTGGTTACGAGTCAAACGGCCAGTTAACACACAACGCACAACGCAGTGCGCTCTCTAAGTCTCTCTCTCTCTCTCTCTCTCTCTCTCTCTCTCACTAAGATTGCTGCTGAACGCAATGCTTAGGTTATGGGTGGGGTGGGTGGTGGGTGTTAACTGACCGTTTTTTGCTCATAACTTGAGTATCGTTCATCCGATCTTTATCATTTCTTCAGCAAATCGATAAATATTTTTGAGTACTAGATATCTCTAGAAAGTACGAACCATCTATCATCAAAACTGTAGGAGATATGACGTTTTTTCCAAATTGCGGGGGCGTGAGGGGGCGTGGCAAAAATTGAAAATAAACTTGATCTGCGTGCAGACAATAGGAGTCCACATTTCAAATTTGGTTGCTCTAGCTCTTCTAGTCTCTGAGATCTAGGTGTTCATACAGACAGACGGACGGATGGACAGACAGACAGACGGACATGGCTATATCGAATCGGCTGTTGATGCTGATCAAGAATATATATACTTTATATGGTCGGAAATGATTCCTTCTGGCTGTTACATACATTTGCACGACTTTAGTATACCCTTTTACTCTACGAGTAACGGGTATAAAAATGTTGAATAACTCCCACAGTTTTTGAGATATCGATCGATCCCTGAAATGTTCATCGGATCGGATGATAAATAGCCGAGTAAAAAAATGTTGCATGCTTTTCGGCTGTCTCACCGCAGGCACACAGGATGGCTATTAAACATTTCTTTCCATGAGTAACGGGTATATCGAAGTCGGTTAGAGCCGACTTTAACTTATGCTCTCGTTTTATTTGTATATGTGTCATTGTCATTTCTTGCGTTTTGTCACTGCTCGGGCGCCGTGTTTTTCTATAAGAGTTTTTACAGATTTTAAATAAATATATATGAGACGCGCTTGAATAAATATTAATTTTATTTCCGCACTTTCGACAACGAAAATGACAAGAACCTGCGCTCGATTTCAAAGGCTTAAGAGAACTTATTTAGTATCCAAAAATTTCTCTAAAACCTATCTTAAGCTAGTGTGGCGAGACGAGGGCGAATTCGCTCAGAGCGACAAAAATAGCCCTAAACTAACTTACACTGGACTTCAAAAGATTAATTCAACAAATTCCAACTATCTCAAACTGCTTAAACTATAAAACGCCATCTGCGTCAACAGATTCGTGTACCCGCTGAACCCCAATGGTATAGCCATTGAACCCGAATGGATACGTAATGTCATTCAACCTGAATGCATACAAATAGCCGTTGAACCTGAATGTTGATCCCGAATGGATGCGTATAGCCGTTGAACCTGAATGGAACCGGGGAGAGTTGGACCCGAGTGGATGTTGGAGTCCGCTAGGCTTAAACAGTGGACGTATTGCTGTGGAGGGTCTGTTGAATGCCGCTCAACAGGTCCTGGTCAGGTTGGCCGAACAGAAAGCGTAGACAGACAGAGTCTAATGAAGACAGACGCTTTATATAAAACGAACAGAACAAACCCGTATTGACAATATAAATAGTAAGCCGTGTGTAAATAGAAACCAGTGTAAATAGTGTGCATATAAAAGCCCGAAACTCGAGAAAAACACCCGTTTACACGATAGTCCTTGTTTTATTAAAAACCAGGAGACAATAACAATTATGCCAGCGATCAGTGCTATGAAATAGGTCAGAATCTTGTAGCACAAAATTAAATAATAATTAATAAATAACTATATAGACTAAATTAACATGGAAATTTTGGTACATTTTTTCAGTGTCGCAGGTACAATGGGTATTGTCTTTCCGTATTTGGGAGAATTTCAGCCAACAAAGTACAGGGAAAAAATTCTATGCTGGATGGAACTGTTTTGGACTTTTGGAATTATTCTCCTTCCAGGTAAGATAAAAAAAACTTGAACCATCGCACTGTGGTTCAGTCGCGCCCCTCCTTGGACCAACCTCTAATATCATTTTTTTTGAAAAGTTTAAGTTTTATGAGCTAAACCGACAGTTTAAACACTCAAACTAAGGTAGCCAACATATTACTTAGAAATGTTTACGAACATAAATTTTACAGCTTCGTAAGCTTTGTCAATTTTTCGCAAGCTGAAAATGCAATAATTTAGGATTATTAGTTAAGCTTGACTTATCATATCTTCGGCTGTAGTGAGCATTTTGAGCTGTTAAAATGTTGTTAAAAAGGTTTATTGCTTGTCTTATTAGAAATATTTAACACTTCAAAATCCAAGTCTTGAGAACGATTGCTTTTGCCGTTGATTTGTGAAAATAGTCAAGGTTTGTTTGTGTACGCCTTAGGCCGTTCGCACACAGCTCGTGTCGTCATTGTAAAGTATGCGACGAGATGTTCGAGAGGTACACGATTCAATTTCGCAAGGGGAAAACCGCTCACGATTCGTCCGCTCAATGTAATCGTTGCATCATGCATGCTGCATAACGAATATCTTCATTTATACATTTTTTTTAAAATGCAACAAAAATTCCATTTCTGTATCGGAGCTGTATCTAAATTATGTCCAATTGGCTTTTAACTTGGTAGAAATATGGAAATATGGATTTTTTTGAGGTGTGAACAGTTAAACAAGTCCTCTAATGAGAGAACTTGGTAATTCTAGAAACAGCGATCTTTGTACGGACATACCCAATTGCTATTCCAAAATGTTGTCATTAATATCTGTTGATTTGTGTTGTGTCTGTGTTATATTGAATTGTCAACTATTGACCTTGAGCCAGCCAGATGCAATATTTGATTTATACAAAAAATATAATAATTTTCAAAAATATTTACAATAAATGCGATTTTTTCTGTAAAAAGTATGAAAAATATTGATTTTGTATGGGAGCTATGTTGTAGTTGTGTTGTCGGAGATGTAATTGTGTTGTAGGCACCAGGTAACGTGGTGCCCTCCAGCAATAGGTTTTCCCCAATCCAAGTAATAAGACGTGTGGTTGTTTTTTTAGAGGCAACCAGCGCACTCTTTTGTTTTTTTCTTTTATTTGATCAATTATATATATATTTTAGTCGGGCGCTGGCAACAGGCCAGACGTCCGTTTCAACTTCGTTCCAATTTCACTCTGCTTATTTTTGGCTGTCGTGGCTTATGCTATGTTAGCGGCTTAAATGTATATATTTACTTATCTCTGTCGCTACGGGCAGAGACAGAGGCGAAAGAGTGCAGTATGTATGTATATGTATTTATCAGGGTTCGGAATTGCTCGCTCGTGAGCAGCCTGCACTGACTCTTTTGACTCCCGCTCATGAGCAGTGTGCAGCTGCTCACGAGCAGCGTGCAGCTGCTGCTCGCTGCTCGTGAGCAGGGATGTGTTGCTCATGAGCAGTGTGCAGCTGCTCACTGCTCATGAGCAGGGACCCGTTGCTCGTGAGCAGGTAGCCGCTGCTCATGAGCAGGGTGCGGTTGCTCGTGAGCAGCTGCACGCTGCTCGCTGCGTAAAAGGGGTTGTTGTTGTTCATATTTGCATATGCAAAAAAGGTTGAAGAGAATTTATGACGTTAAACATTTACGTCTGCGTAATTGAATGAGACTTGTCTTATTGCAGGTTTAGTGCATTATCAACAATAATTACAAATCATAGATGTAACTTGTCTAAGAAAACCATTCAAGATTTGCTAATTGCAAAGTTAAATATGACATTATTAAACAATCCAAATGTAAATATTGAATAAAAACACTCACGCCACTCAAGCCACTGCTCACGAGCAGCGGCTACCTGTTTAAAAAACTGCCCAGACAGATGTTGGAAAATCCGATCCATTACCCATACCGTAATAAAACATACCGCCCATTTCGGACCACTTTCCACCCCCTTACAGCTAACATAACATATTACAATTGTATCTGTTAAGTTACAGGCTTCGGCAATCAGCCTTTGTCATAAAAATTACCCTTGGATTAACCAAAATACAATCAGTACCTGCAATAAGACAAGTCTGATTCAATTACGCAGACGTAAATGTTTAACGTCATAAATTCTCTTCAACCTTTTTTGCATATGCAAATATGAACAACAACAACCCCTTTTACGCAGCGAGCAGCGTGCAGCTGCTCACGAGCAACCGCACCCTGCTCATGAGCAGCGAGCAGCAGCTGCACTTACGAGCAGCGAGCAATGAGCAATTCCGAACCCTGGTATTTATGCATTGCTTTTGTGGGTCATTGAAGTTAGCTGACTTAGCAATATCATCGCACATAAGTGAGCGATCCTATTTCATGTGCGCTACATTGTGTGCGCGGGGTATTTATGTTTTCATATTGCAACAAAGTGCTACAATTGTGGTTTATATATATTTAATGCTCAGACATACTACACCTCCCCTTTTAGAGAAATAACGTAACCTATAAGTGTAGTTATTTAATGAATTTTTTTTTTGTGTATGTATGTGTAATAAAATAAGTAAAATTGTTTATAGATTTAATTTTTCTTGCAAGCAAAAAAAAATATCAATACTGTGTTTGAATATTTAGAATGAATAGAATTTAATAAATTTAGGACGAATATTTAAGAAATGTGATATGTTTAGTTGATCAGGCCATCACCTTCATTAAATTTAGGTTTTAATTTGATTTTCAGTTTTCTATTGTCGTATCTATGTGTGATAAGCTTTTAGCCTATCCTTATGAACTTCTTGTGCTTTATTTTTCGTATCTTTAATTAAAATATTGTCTTTATTTTCTATTCCTGTTACTAAATATGGACCTAAATATACTGATTCCAATTTATGGCCAGTTTGATTTCTTATTAAAACGTTATATCCTATTTTCAAGTTAAAGTTATTTATTTTCTTATCATAATATTCCTTATTCTCCGCCTTATGATGTTCTATCATTTTCTAGCTCTTTTATATGCTATTTCTAATCTAAACTTAATTTCCTTAGCATAGTCTTCTACATTGTACAGTGGGTCTATCTTGTCTATACTATTAAAATCTTTTTGTATGTTGTTTGATTTACCAAAGGCATGTTCGTATGGACAATAATCATGAGTTACAGATGGTGTAGTGTTAAAACAATACACAAAATAACTGTAAAAACTGTAACCATGTATCCCAATCAGTTTTATCAACCTATATGTATGAAAGTATGTACTCACTGAAGGTTCTATCACTTCTTTCAATGGTACCTAATGTCTGGTGATGGTGTGGAGTTGACGTTATGTTGTCTATTTGTAGATATTTGCTCAGGTCATTTATAATAGAGTTCTTGTATTCTGTTCCGTAATGAACGTCTTTCAACCGGAATGGCAACTAAATATTTGGTTAAGTCGCATATTAAAGTGACTGCACATTCATTTTCATTCTCTAATTTTGGTAGTGCGCCAATAGTGTCCACTATCACTCTGTCAAAAGCATATATTGGAGTTTCTGTTGTTTTCATTGGTGTTTTTCTATGTAAACAGAATCGCTTCTTGATCTTTCTCATTATTTATTAGGGTCACCCGCTTGAGTAGCGCTACTCTTAGAGTCTTTAATATTTTATTGCCCATTTGTTTAAAGGTATCTTTTGATTCAAAGATCTTTTCGCACTGTGCCACTGATATTTGTCTGATATTAAGTATACCTGCTTGTCTTTCAAGCCTTTGGAAAAACTGACCTAAGTCTAGAATTCCATTGGTGTACAATTCGCTAACATCGATTCTTGCTATAACTTTTCGTCCATGCTTTAACAAACATTTAAGTGGGGTTATTCGCAATGTCACTATTTTCCGTAAGCCGTCAGTTGTGATAACGTCATATACGTTGGGCTGAGACGCGTTTGCTAGAGATTGCCTAGGCATAGCTACTTGTTCATTTCCTGCGCAGGATTTTTTCTGTTTACTTAGAAATCTTGTAGTGACTTTAAGTATGTTCGTGTTAATTTCTTTTAATTCATTTCTGGTTATTCGTGACAGTGCGTCTGCCACGAAGTTGTCTTTACCCTTTAGATACTCAACTGTGAAATCGTATTTTTCTAACTCGCGCCGCATGCGTGTTAGTCTAGAGCTGGGATTGACCATTTGTTATAAAACTGCTTTTCTGTCATCGGGGCAATGCCGGCTGGCTCAGCTCATCTCTAAAGGGGGGGTTCTTCCCTGCCCGCAGTTCACACAATGCGATCGACAATCATCACTAACACAACAAAAAAAAATTGTAAAAACGGCAAATCAAAACAATAGACAACAATAACAAACAAGGTATAACAAGAAAGAAAGTCGGTCAAGCCCGACTATAACATACTCTGTACCCTCGCAGCTCGCATTTGCTCACGAGTTATACTCGCTCATCTCTAAGTTTCACTCTCTCTCTCTTTCTCTCTCTCTCACAAAAATTGCCGTTCAATAGAATGCTGTGGTGATGGGTGGGGGGTGGTGGGTGTTCACTGGCCGTTTTCTGCTCATAACTTGAGTATCGTTCATTCGATCTTTATCATTATCGATAAATAATTTTGTTTACAAGGTATCTCTAGAAGGTACGAACGATCTATCTTCAAAACTGTAGGAGATATGACGTTTTTTCCAAATTGCGGGGGCGGGAGGGGGCGTGGCAAAAATTGAAAATAAACTTGATCTGCCTGCAAGTATAAGAAATATATGCCCCATACATGTCCAACCTCTATCTCTTACCATCTCTGAGATCTCTTCGTTCATACGGACGGACGGACTGACAGACAGACAGACGGACGGACAGGCGGACAGACGGACATGGCTATATCGAATCGGCTGTTGATGCTGATCAAGAATATATATACTTTATAGGGTCGCAAACGATTCCTTCTCCCTGTTACATACTTTTGCACAAACTTAATATACTCTATGTACCTTCGGTACAGAGTATAAAAAAGATCCCAGGCTGGCGACACTGATGGATCTGTCACCGCGCTCCCACCCTTTCTGTGCCCCACACAGGATCCTTCTCGGATTTGAAGAACATCACCCATTTCAACTCCGGACTAACCTCGTTTAGTTCGGGCTAGCGTAGCATATTCTCTCCCCAGCAAATTATGTATGAATCTGAAATAGAAGATTATAAATTAGCTTTGTTTTTGTCGAGAAGTTAGGATATTTGGATTTATTATTTGTTTTCTGATAGTTGTTAGTAACATTCCTAGTAGCATTTTAATAAAAAACAATTAGAGTAGTATTATCGAATTAGGGATGTCCGAAGACGAGCAAATAATTGATCAGCATCTGGTGGTTTAGCTCGCACGCCCATGACCGTGCTTAAACAACATCAGGAAATCACGCAGCAACTGAAAGCCATGGATCGACGTCAGTTAGACAACCAGAAGGCTTAGCCGACTGAACAACTAGTTCAGGACCAGGAGCTTATTGAGCTGCAACGCTTGGCCGATTAGCGGGATAGGGTGGATTTGCCTAGACAGACGCTGACAACAGAGGAAGGCTCAGCAGTGAATGTGGCAAGTGCACAGGCTCATCAAACCTTCAGGCAGTCGACAGCTGCAGGAATAAGCCAGGCATTGCAGGACGAGATTCGAGATGGGTTCACGAGCATGATGACACTCATTAATGATCTCTATAGGCCAATTAAGGGACAGCAAATGGCGCCAACACTCGCCCCCGCGGAGGGATTGGAAGTACCTCCAAACAATCAGAAATCCGAATATGAAAGACAGGGAGCAATCCCTAGACAAGGCAGTTCAGACGGACGACGAGTAGCACTACCGCCAAAACTTCCTCCGAAACGGGCACCGAACTCTTCACTGCTCCGAGGGTGGTTCGACTCCTGGGTATGTGGACTCACAGGCCAGTAATTGGCGTAGTCCGACCAACCGTAATTGGAGGGTGGAAGATCACCGAGCTGGCGAATTTCGATTCGGACAAAATCTGGCCCCACACGATCGAAAGGGTGGAAGATCACCGAGCTGGCGAATTCCGATACCGACAAAATCTGGCCCAACACGATCGGAGGGTGGAAGAACACCGAGCTGGCGAAATCCGAGAAGAAGCTAGAACAACCGAGCCTGGTGGGGGGTATATAAATATTCAGGGTAGAGCATGGACCAAAGTGGAGAAATGAAACATATCTTTTGATGGAGACGAAACGATGTCGTCCATAGAAGATTTTGTGTTTCGTATCGAGTTTCTTCAGAAACAATATAAATGTCCTTGGGAAGCAATTTTGCAGGAGTTCCATGTCTTGTTGACCGGTCGGGCCAGAGAATGGTATTAGGTCCACGTACGCCAATACAGAGTGAACCGCTGGGAGCACCTGCGTCAGGCGCTGCTAGATAGGTTTCGTGGTCACCAATCAGAACACGACCGAATGCACGAGCTATTATGTAAGGAACACCTCCCAGGAGAGAGCGTCGAAGATTTTATTCATTCCATGCGCCAACTCTCGTCCAGACTGCGATATCCTCTACGTAACCGGGAACTGGTTAAAATAGTTAAGAAAGGGTTACGTGACAGTATTGGGCGATACATTTACGCGATGGACATACGTACCCTGGACGAACTTAGGGAGGAGTGTATTGAGGTTGAGAGAAGCATCGGACGACGAGGACGATCGAATTATGGGACTCAGCTGAGATACCATACAGGAGACCAAGCAATGGTCAGCGAGGCACTGGAACTGGAGGAAATCCGCCATGAGAGCAAACGCACAGCCAGACCAGGAAGCTGGAATTGCGCAAAAGGTGACCATGAGTTCCGAGACTGCGATTCAGAGGAAAGGAGAATATAGTGTTTCCGTTGTGCACGAAAAACGGCCGCCTGAGTGTGTCAAAAGCGGGAATCACACGCTCAGTAACGAATCCCGCGGTCTAGAAAATGAAATAAATGAAAATAAAGAAATCAATAGAATAGGAGATAAGAAAATAATCAATACAAATAATAAGGCATGCCAAAATAAATATAAATTAAGATATTTGCCATATGAAGGAAAGATCCGAAGCTATTTAGAGACGCGAAATCGCATATTTGCAAATCACCGACTGGACGGAATGCGATTAGTGACCCAAAGAGTCAAGAAGGCGCGGGAACGCTATGAAAAGAGATGATTTGTGAAGCGACAAGTCGTAGAAGCGGTAAAACGAGGTAGCAGTACTGATCCTTGACTTTTTGCTAACGTCACCATTAGAGGAAAACAGTTAAAGGGTCTGTTGGACATAGGCGCTAGCGTCAGTTTGCTAGGTAGAGGCAGCCGCGAACTTCTGGAGGAATTAGGATGCGAAATGCAAAAATATATTTCCATTGTTCGCACCGCTTCTGGAGACGATCGATCCATAATTTGGCGAGTGGATTTGCCAGTGGAGTATGGAGAGGACACCAAAGTCCTGACGTTCTACATTTTTCCATACTTGGAGCAGAACGCTTACTTCGGGACAGACTTTTGGCGTGCGTTTGGGTTGGCACCCGCAGTATTGGGTGGCACAGCGGTACCGGCAGACAAGATTAGAGTGGAGGAATTGGTGGCTACCCAAATGGCTCATTATGGAGAAGAAGACATAGATGAGAGGCATGATCCAGAATGCTGGGAGCTATCGGAAGAAGAGAAAAGGGCGTTAAAGGATGTTAAGGATAAATTTCTAGCCTTTGAAAACGTAGGCTTGGGAATAACAACACTGGAAAAACATTCAATCGAACTAATCGAAGGCGCACAACCATTCAAGGATCGACCTTACCCATTATCGCCAGTTATGCAGAAAGTGGTTGAGGACGAAGTTGATAAGATGGTTGCCTTAGGAGTCATCGAGGAGAGTAACAGCCCGTGGAGTAACCGCACGACGGTAGTGCGACGGCCTGACAAGGATCATTTTTGCCTCGATGCCCGCAAATTAAACATGCTAACGGTGAAGGACGCAAATCCACTTCCTTGCATTGAGGGAATCTTATCCAGGATAGATCAAACACACTATATATCGAGTGTTGATCTGAAGTTTGCATTCTGGCAAGTGGAATTAGAGGAGAAAAGCAGAGCATATACGTCGTTCACGGTACCTGGAAGACCCTTATACCAATTAAGAGTCATGCCGTTTGGACTTTACAACGCCGCACAACGTTTACTTCGACTCATGGACAAGGTGATCCCAGCTGAACTCAGGACCAATGTTTTTGTGTACCTGGACGATCTTCTCATCATATCCGCCGATTTCAACACGCATCTGAAGCATTTAGAGCAGGTTGAAAGCTGTCTAAAAAAAGCAATTTTAACGATAGGATTAAAGATCTCGAAATTTAGCTTTAAAAGTCTAAAATACCTTGGTTTCATTGTTGGGGGAGGAATCCTAAAAATGGACACAGAGAGGGTGGTAGCGATCCAAGTGATTCCGGAACCGAGATCGGTGAAAGAAGTTCGCTCATTTCTGGGAATAGCGGGATGGTACCGCCGATTCATTAAGAACTTCGCCACAATAGCACAATAGCGGAAGCCTTGAAAAATAAACCTGGAAGCAAGTTTAAACTGAGCGAAGAAGCAATCCAAGCGGTAGACAACTTGAAATCAGCACTCACATCAGCACCAGTACTTGTTCACGCAGAATTCTACAACCATTTCTTCATCCAGTGCGATGCATCCCAACTGGGCGTAGGAGCAGTGCTCTTTCAAAAGGATGACGACGATCAGGAGCGGCCCATTGCTTTTTTCACTGCCAAACTGAATTAACACCAAAATAATTATTCAGTTACGGAGAAAGAATGTCTGGCAGCCAAGGGATGCCATTTACCTGCATCACGGATCACGCTAGTTTGAAGTGGCTGATGTCCATGAAAGATCTCAGTGGTCGACTGGCACGATGGTCACTGCAGCTGCAAGGCCATAACTTCAACATAGAGCACCGGAAAGGCAGCGAAAATGTAGTCGCCGATACTTTGTCTCGTAGCGTGGGGTCCACGGGAATCCGGAAGATTGGTTGGGTTTTGAAACTTCAGCTTTCGAGTCAGAGGAGTATGTAGATCTGATTAAGGAAGTACAAGCGAACGCATATCATTTACCAGATATTCGAGTGGAAGGAGGAGTACTGTTCAAACGTGTCGGTTCTAGCTGGGAAGACGAAGTCGACGGGTCAGAGTGGAAGTTATGGGTTCCAGTGGAAGTGACAGCGACTCTTATCGAAAATATGCACGTGGACGAGAAGGCTGCCCATGGAGGAGTAGCGAAAACCTTGAAAAAGCTGCGAAGACAATTTTATTGGCCCGGGATGACGGTACAAGTCAAGCGAATCTTCCAGCAATGCGAGACGTGCAAAGAAACGAAAGCTCCAAATTTTAAAATGGGGGTGGGAGTCGGACATCAAGTAAAGACGGAGAGACCCTTCCAAAAATTGTACGATTGTCCTAGCTGCAATTAGAGCCTACTTAACTGAAGATCATAGGGAATGGGACACATACGTACCTGAGATCGAAGCAGCGATTCGAACAGTTTTTGGACATCACATGTTTCTGAACGGGTCGCAGTATTAATTGGCGAGGAAACTCAGATCAATGTGTGATCACGAAATAGCGGACATGAGTACTGCAGATAAGCTCAAGGTGATCCAGGACAGAGTGCAGCAACAGCTTCTGTCGGCATATGAACGGAGTAGCCAGCATTACGACAAGCGGGTGAGGGGCTTCCACGCTGTACCAGGCCTGGAGGTGTTCTGAAGGAATTTTGTTCAGAGCGACTTTGGCAAATGCTTCAACGCAAAGTTCGCCAGAAAATTCCTTAAGGCGAGGGTGGTGAAGGCAGTGGGCAACAATGCATACCTTCTGGAGGACATGCAAGGACGAAAATTGGGTGTTTACTATAGTAAAGACATCCGAATATGACCTGCAAAACAAAAAAATATACAGACACAAAGTACACAGCACATAAGTGGCCAATCATGTGTATACTTCCCGGCTGATGAGTGGGGTGTCCCACGTTGAGGCGCGTCCAAAACAGCGGAGATGGCAAGTCGGCTGGTTGTCCCCAGAATTCGTTGTCCAGTGCCCGCGAATATTCCTTTGTTTTCATTTGCAGTTACTAACTTCGCCAGCGTCGCTCGAAATCTTCGAGTGGTGTTGGTATTGTCTTTTGATGTATTAATCTTGCATATAGGGTTAGAGATGGGAAAATATTTCGATTGGCTATGTTTGCATGTGTTAGTGTAATTCAAATTTTTATCGTTGTGGATGTAGCTGGATCGAATGAGGGGTAGTCGATCGAAAGGGAATTTTGGATAAGGAGGGGAATCTAGGTAAAAGGGAAATTTCGGATTAAGCGGATTTTTTGAAAGGGGATCATGTTGCTGTCCTACTCTTCAAGGTCGTAGACCAGTTTGGGAATCGGGGAGGCGGAAGATAGAATCAAATAGAAGAATAGGCGTCCTTCTCCCACCTGTTAGCATAAGGGCTCAGACCTTGGCCTTGAATACGTGCGATGAACCCTGAACATGGGATTGGGATTTGCAGCGGGAATTAGGTCAGGGTGAAACGAGGCTATATAGGGAACCAAAATAGGCAGATTACGAGTAGTCAGAAAATCTCATGGAGCGAAGGCAGCACGCCAGACAGGAGATTTGAACCGCCTTTATATACATATATATCTATGTGTATACCTATACATACAAGTGTATATAAAAGTAACGAAAATTTTAATACATGCATCAAGTAACTAAAGGCATTAAAAATAATAGATAAAATTATAGAAAGGTGAGTCCAAGATTTTAAAGTGAAGTGAAGTATGCAGATAAATAATTTAAAATTTTTCTAGCGTGGCCAAATTAGAAAGCTGGCCACGAAAATTATTTTTGCGGGACCAAAACCCAGACTCGGATTGATGAAAGATCGCCTCACATGTCCAAATTGAACCCGGACCCTCTGCATTATCTCCAGAAGGCTACACTCCCGCAACTCCAAGCCCATTGAGGAGGCTAAGTGGTCATCGCCGGAGGCATAAGCGAAGAAAAATTATCCGAGTGAGTCCGTTCCATGCGCCTATAATTTTACTGGGTCAGATTGGTGAATCCACAAGGGCCGACCAGTTACTCCTATGTCCCATACTCAACTGCGGCCACGCTGCCTACAAGAAGAGGCTACGCTCGACCTTTATATCCGCACTGCCAATCATTCCACACCGATCGGAAAGCGAAATTGGCCAATAATTTTGGTGTAGTAAAATCACACACATACCCCAATATACAAATATTCCTTATTTATTAATTATGCATACATATATATATATGTTTACACTTATTTAATTGCACTTATATCGTAAGTCAGGGCGACATCCGAATGTATCAGGGGCCTTCGTCCTCGGTAGCCAAGAAAGTTAACACCTTAGCGACACTAAAGTGGGGGTATAACTCAGTGGCTTGAAGGTGTAGTACGTTACAAATTTCCCCATATTGTCGAAGTAGTCGTGCCCCTCAAGCTGTCCCTTTTAGAGCTCTAACAGGATAAATAGGAGAGTGCGCAAATTCTGGAAAGAAAAAAACCATTTTAACACAGAGAAGTCTTTGAATCCTCAGTGCCATTACCCCATGGGAGTAATCCTCTAGTCGATATCCCGTTTAGTTTCCTTGACCGGCGGTGCGAAGTTCACTGTCAAAAAAATAAAAGAGAAGATTTTATGTATTAATACCATTTTTTTGTTAAGCTGGGACTTAACTTATGATTTGTTTTGTTAAAATTTCGTTAGTAAATATTATGTTTGTTAGAAGTTTAAGAAAAATATAAATGTTTAAAAGATTGAAGATGATGGGTTAAGTTTGTAGGCCAGGGGAGGAAATATGCGACGCTAGCCCGGATTAAACGAGGTTAATCCGGTGTTGAAATGGGTGATGTTCTTTAAATCCGAGAAGGAGCATCACAGGAAGGGTGGGAGCGCGGTGACAGATCCATCTGTGTCGCCAGCCTGGGATCTTTTTTTGTTATTATTATCCATTGTTTTGATTTGCCGTTTTTATAGTTTTTTTTGTTGTGTTAGTGATGAAGTCATTGTCGATCGCATTGTGTGAACTGCGGGCAGGGAAGAACCCCCCTTTAGAGATGAGCTGAGCCAGCCGGCATTGCCCCGATGACAGAAAAGCAGTTTCATAACACATTGAAAATAAATAGGAAAGGGGTCTATGGTCTGTTTTCACTGTGAAGTGTTTGCCATAAATATATGGTCGAAAATGTACTATTGCCCAATGAATTGCTGACAATTCTTATTCTGTTGTGCTCTTATTGCTTTCACCTTTTGTGACTGAGCGTGATGCATATGCTATTGGTAGTTGGAGTTCGTTATGGTTTTGAGTTAAAACCGCTCCACAAGCTTGGTTGCTTGCATCTGTGATTATGCAAAATTTTTTGCTGAAATCTGGGTACTGCAGTAGGGTAGGTTGCATGAGTTTATTTTTCAGATATTCGAATGCGTTTTGGCACTCGGCTGTCCATTCAAAAGTGACATTCTTTTCACATAGTCTTGTTATGTGCCGTGAATAGTCGGCGAAGCTTTAAACAAAACGTCTATAATAATTGCAGAATGCAACAAAACGTCTAGCGCTGTCCGCATCATGTGGGACTGGGTAATTTTTGATGACTTCATATTTCTTGTCATCTGGAAAAATTCCTTTATCTGTGCATCTATGTCCTAGGAAGGTCACTTCATGCATGAAAAATTAGCATTTTTCTGGCTGTAGCTTAAGGCTATGTTTCCTGCAAAGTTGATAAAGTCTGCTAAATTTTTTATCAAATGTTTTTCGGAACAACCAATTACTCTTAAATCATCCAATTAGAGAAATGCTTGGGAAGGTTCAAGTCCAGAGAATGCGATGGTCATCATTCTCTGAAATGAATTTGGCGCTATTTTTAAAACAAATGGTAGTCGCGTGAAACGATATGAGCCATTGAAAAAGATGTTATATTTCTTTAACTTTCTTCGATTTCAATCTGATGATAACCTGTCATTAAGTCAAGGCATGACAAAAATGTTGCTCGACCTAGTTGATCTAAAATATCGTCAATTCTAGGGAGTGGAAATTTATCTGATAGCAGTTTTTTATTGATTTGACGATAGTCAATTACTAATCGCCATTTTTTTGTTTCTGAGCCCGGAAGGGCTTTCTTTGGGACGAGTAGCAGTGGGCTGTTGTACTCAGACACAGATGGTTCGACAATGTTGTCGGAAATCAGTTTCTCAACTTGTTTTTGTATTTCTTCTGTTTGGCTAACCTTAGCTTTTGTTTATAAATGTTGTTGGCCGTAATTGATTCGGTTTCAAGTCCGAATACATCGACATGTTCTGTGCATAGTTCAGTTAATGTTTCTTTGAAATGAGGAAAAAGTTTTTTGACAATGCTTTCATAACTTTTTCTTTTCTGTCTTTTGAATTTAATTGGAATATTTCGTACTCGTGGAATGATTCAATTTGTACCTTGTTAAGGTTGACCATTACTGTTTTATTGGTTGTATTTAAAGTTCGGACATATGCATTTTTGCTGTTGGTTATCGTATTTGCGATAAAAATTCCATTTTTATTTTCTTGATTTGGAATTAGAATTTCATCATCTTTGTGTTTATTTATT
Organism: Lordiphosa magnipectinata; assembly: GCA_037044535.1. Classification (NCBI taxonomy): domain Eukaryota; kingdom Metazoa; phylum Arthropoda; class Insecta; order Diptera; family Drosophilidae; genus Lordiphosa; species Lordiphosa magnipectinata. The sequence continues at coordinate 18,461 of JBAMBO010001781.1, read as the reverse complement.
TATTTATTTATTTATTTAGAGTTGACAAAAAAAAGCTGTCAACGAAAATGTATAGACGTTACAAAAATTTGTATGAGCTAATGAAGCCTATCAAAGAAAATCTAATAAAATTACAAATAAACTAATAACGACTCCGATACGGTGGGGGAATTTTATTTGCCCGTCCGGCCAGCTATGCCCCTATTCACAGCCAATTGTAGTCAGAGACGTTATTAGAGCTAACAAAAACTTTAATAATATAGAGATCGAGAAGAGGGAGAGAGAGAGAGAAGGAGAGAGAAAAAAACCAAAAACCTATAGTTATGTAGGAACAAAGAGAAAAAATCCTAAAATAAACTTTAAAAATAAAAAATGTATATGTAAAACTTAAATCTAAATAACCGGAAAATCTCTGACCCGGTGGGGGAGGATTTTTTAGCCAGTCCGGCAAGCTATGCCCCTACTCACAGCTGGGAGTGGTCAGAGATTTCCCCGGAGATAATTATAGAGAGACGTTTTTAGAGAGAATAGAGAGAGATCTGTTGAGAGCAGGTGATAGAGATCATTGTAATTTTGACATAAGACCCGAAAACGATTGTGCTGGGCATAATCAGTGCATCTGGGCAAGATTAAAGGTAAATAGTTTCTAGTTGGCCTAGAAGGAACGGAAAAGTTAAGGCGACCTAAGAGTTCGGTGGAATCTACATCACTAATGATTAACTTATGAAGAAAAGAAACGCCTAGGACTGTTCTACGATTAGCTAACGAAGGAAGGTTAATAAGCAAGAGTCTGCTGGAGTACGATGGCAGACGAAGGTTAGGGTCCCAATTTAGTCCACGAAGAGCAAAAAGCATAAATTGCTTTTGTACTGCGGACACCAGACGGACGAGCAGTATTCAAGTACAGTACGGACTAGAGCAGTGTACAGGAGCTTTGTAGTGTATGGATCATTAAATTCCTTCGACCAACGTTTAATGAATCCAAGTACACCATTCGCCCTATTAACAATAGAGGAGATATGAGGATTGAAACTCAATTTGGGGTCAAAAAGAATTCCAAGATCAACGACGGTATAAATAGCCAGCGAAGGTTTGCAACGATGGAAAGTCATAAACATGCTCTTGGAGCAATTAAGGTATAAATGATTAACCAAGCACCAAGACTGCAAGGAGTTTAAATCATCTTGCAATCTAATGGAATGTGTCGGGTCAGTACAGACAGACAGACAGACGGACAGACAGACATGGCTATATCGACTCGGCTGTTGATGCTGATCAAGAATATATATACTTTATAGGGTCGGAGAAGCTTTCTCTGCCTGTTACATACATTTGCACAACTTCATGATCCCCTTTTCCCATTTTTAATGGGAACAGGGTATAAAAACAAAGGACCAAGGTGGCTACCTACCGGTACACCAGAAGTTACAGAGACGGGCTTTGAAGTGTCTGAACGTAATATAACTTCTTGGGTTCTATTTTTTAAATAGGATGAAATCCAGTGCAGAAAAGAGGCAGGAAATCCTAACCGAGTCAAAAGTCTTACTAAAGTCGGTGTAAATGACATCGGTTTGCTTTTTCTTAAGGAACCCATCATTAACCAATGAAGTAAATTCAAGCAAACTGGTCATAGTTGACCGACGCTTAATAAACCCAAGCTGGAAAGGTGATAAAATCGATCTACAATAATGATGCAAGGTGGAGGTTATAATCTCTTCAAATAATTTAGGAATAGCGGAGAGCTTTGCTATGCGTCTGTAATTGGAAATATCAGATTTTCCACCTTTTTTATGAAGAGGAATAATATAGGACTCTTTCCAAAGAGTTGGAAAGACTGAAGAATCGAGTGATGGGTTGATCTTAAGCAAAGGTTTGCATAAGGAACTACAGCACTCTTTGAGAACACAACTAGGAATGTTGTCAGGGCCAGGGGAGTATGAGGATTTTAGAGATTTCAAATGCGAAAGTAGGGAGCTTTCACTAATTGAGCACAAATCGAGTTAGAAGATGAAATGTTATAAGAAAGTGTTAGTAAAGTGGACAAGTCTGCGAATAGGTCGACGGCAGCGGAATCATTGCTAGCCTTTTGGTCACCTAGAAATAAAGAAGAAGGTAATGATGAAGATCTACGCTTAGAGTTCACTGAGATATAGAATGGTTTAGGGTCCTCTGCAAATTGAATTTTGCACCGGGCAAGATAATTCTTATAGCACTCAGAGTTAAAAAGTGTAAAGTTGGATTTTGCTATTTAGTATTTAGAAAAACAGCCGAACCAGTTCGTTTATACTTTTTGATGCATCTAGACTTAATATTTTTCAAATTAGAAAGTCTAGGACAGTACCAAAGATGATTAAGTGACGCGGGAGAAGCTACGCTATTAGGAACACAGATATCTATGAGAGAATTAATGGATTCGTAGAAAAAGGCAAAAGCAAAGCCCAAATCAACCGCATTGAACAAAGGAGACCAGTCTGTTGCACAAATAAGTTGATTTAATAATGTAAAGTTTCCTTTACGAAAACAACGACGAGGTTTATTAGGAATTTTAGAGGTTGATGAAGTAGTTTCAGAAACTGAAAGAGAGATTTCAAGCGTAGGATGGTAAATATCTTCGGGCAGCGATAGAAGGGCGGACCTAGAGTCTACAGCATTAGTACTGTCAGCGACAAAGACAAGATTCAGCAATTTATTAATATCGTTTGGAATTGAATAATTCTGAGACAAGGACATATCAAACAGACGATCTTAAAAGTCATGCAGTGTTGATGGCACAAGATTTGACCCATTAAGATATGACCAGGCTATGTTTGGTAATTTGAAATCATCTACAACAACCAATGAGCCAATGTCTTGTAATTGGGCGGAAACATCTTTTATACAAGTTATATGGTTCATATAAACTTGAATATCGGAAGATGAAAATGAAAGAAAAGAAACCATTACGGTTACAAATTCCACACCATCAGGCAGATTTAAGGGAACTAATTCCGAACGATGGCTAGTTTTGACTGCGATCAGTACACCACCACCTCTTCGAGTAGGTCGATCATGTCGATAGATAAAAAAATCATTTGACAAAATTCCACTATCAGAGATTTTGATGTATTTATCCACGTCTCTGAGAAGGCAATAATGTCAAACTCAAATGAGGCACTATTCAAGAACAAGGTAAAAAGTTTGGATAACAGACCCCAAACATTCTGATGGGCTATATGAAGACTGAGGGACAGAACTAGTTTTTTGAAACCCTGTAAGAGCTAGACCCTACATTTCAGGGCAAGCTGACGGGCATTTGTTTGTTTGCCTAAGCTCATGAACAATTATATCTGGCAGCCAAAATTCTGGGTCACATATGATTGGAAATGCTTCACCTGGAACATTTATGTTAAAGGAAGCTACATCACGTGGCTAGGCAAAATTAAACTTTGAAATGAGGATTTGCTCGCAATATAGGCGGCAATTTTCTCGTAAGAAGTTTCAGGTGACAACCTAGACACAAAAACTGTTTTGCGTGGTGCAATAACAGTAAGAAGAGGAGGCTGTGAAGAAAAGGAAGCACTTTCATCAGGATCAGGTGGCACTATTGGAGAACTAGCTAGTCTACGACTTGGAGGTTTATTTAGAAAATTATTAATAACTCCTTGAGTTGGGGAGGGAGGCAATGGAGACAAACCAAGCATACTTACTGGTGAAGCGGACAGGGAAATGGTCGGCGACAAGTCTTGACACTGAGGCGAGACTGGCAACGATGAATGGGGATCAGTCGACTTGTCAGAATCGGGAGGTGGCACTATTACAACTTGAGGCTCCGACCGACGTGTGGGTAGTGACTCAAAATGGAATTTACTAAGCAACTCATCACTAGAGGTAAACTTGCGAGTTGCTTATTTAATTTATGCAACTTATTGAATTTATTTCGCATGTCAATAGACATACACGAGAAATTAAAATGGGTATCAGTGCATACAGGGCAGGACCACCTTAACGCACCACAACCTTTTTTAGTTGAGCAAATTTTATCAAGGTCAGGTCTACTTAGTGCAGCACATTTTATATGCATAATGTTATCGCACAACCAACAGTTAACAAACCGGAATTGTTCCGAATCACTTGCATCTTTATTAGTACACGATTTTTTGCAGCACGACATTGATCAAAATTTACCACTGGGGCTCAAAACTAAAGAAACTATAATAACTCACTCTAAGAGCGGCGTAACAAATAGAAAAGCTCAAAGCTTTCTAAGCAGAAACTTAAGCAAAAACAAGTAAAAGCGCTGTAGTCGAGTTTCCCGACTACAAAATACCCTGTTCAATTGAGACACACATGCAAACACACTCACATATACAAACGCATACACACATACGAGCGCACACAAACACACACACGCGCGCTCACACGCGGCCTGCGCAGGCAGCGCTGCCTGCATGAAGTGGACAGGCGTGTGGCTGAGGGGGATATTTTCCAAATCTAAAACAAACTTGATCTGGGTACGGTATACACCTATGTGCATTCCAAAATTTATGTCTCTATCTCTTATAGTCTCTGAGATCGACTATCCCATTTTTAATGGGAACAGGGTATAAGAAGTTTGGGGTGAGAGCGATGCACCCAGATAGTATGCAACAGCAAACGCACACACTACCCTTTTTTAAGAGGGGGGAACAGGGGAACCGCCTAAAACAGATGAGCGAAAACAAAACACAAACAAAACCAACACAGCACAGACGCCGCGATATTTATATTTGTTAAATTAACAATACCAAGATGCATAACTAGAAAGCAAAGCACTCACCGGCAGTGGGCATTAATATTAAAAATAGAGGAAAGCTTACTTCGGCTCTACCAAAGTTTATATACCCTTGTAGCTTGTATGATTTTTATACATTAGTAGCCCGATTCCACTGACACAAATATGTACATTCGGCCAAGTGTACACATTTTTGACAATGCCTCCTATATACATTTTCTACAAATAATTTCTTTGGCTGCTGTACTAACAACAATGTCTATCAAACTTGGTGGAATTATGTGAGAGCATAGAAAACTTGTAAGTACAAGGTTCGGGGACGTTTGCGTTGAAGACAAAAAAGTTTTTCTCACCAAAACAACATTTTCGACAGATGGTTCTTATGGTAGCTATATGCTATAGTCATCCGATCTGGCCGGTTCCGACAAATGTGCACCGTATTTGTACCAAAAGACTTCGTGCAAAGTTTGGTTAAGATACACACCTGATCATATTAATAGGTACACACCGGAATTTTTTAATTATAGATGGTTTTTTCGTACTTTTAGTGTTGACAACTTTTTAATTTTTGGTTTTTTGTTGTTGTCAATGTCTGGCCATACTGTGACAAAGAGTTGAAAGAGGGCCTGCCCCTTATCTCAAAGCTTCTCTATAAATTGCGAGTCCACCACACATTTCGTCTGATCATAATAATAGGTACAGTCTCCGTTTCTCACAAGTATCAAGTGAATAATTTTGTAATCAGTGATCTTTTGGTAACTAAATGTAAATTAAGTATAGCTCCTGTCACTACAGAGAATTGAATAATTATTTTTTTTAGAAAAAATAGGTCGAAATTCTCATTGTACTAAAGAAGAAGCTCGATTGGTTTTTAGTCTGAGAAAAGATGGCAAATCTTTACGAGCCATCCCCAAATTAATGAACAGGTCTCATAATTTTGTTAAAAATGCATTAGAAAGAAAACCAAGACAGGAAACCCGTGGAAGGCCACAAAAGATACTGAAAACGTATCTGAAACACAAAATGATCTCTTTTATGTTATATTATTATTCTATGTTACAATTAAGTTTATTTTATTAAAAACAAATAGTTTAAGAACCAATGAGAAAAAATTTTAAGTTTGAAACAATGAATAAAACTGTTTCTGTTACCTTAAAGTCAGAGTTGATGTTTGTACCTATTAATATGATCAGGTGTGTAGCTTTAAAACTGACGGAGGAGATAGCATAGAAACAGACGGACAGACGGGCGGACGGACAGACGGACGGACAGACGGACATGGCTATATCAACTCAGCTCGTCATGCTGATCAAGAATATTTATACTTTGTGTGGTCAGAGATGCTTCCTTTTATGCGTTACAAACATCTGGACAATTTTAATATACCCCCTACAAGGGTATAAAACGAAATTATCGGCACGTTGAACGTCACAACTAATTATACTCTGTACCGAAGGTACATAGAGTATTTTAAGTTTGTGCAAAAGTATGTAACAGGGAGAAGGAATCGTTTCCGACCATATAAAGTATATATATATGAATTCACGAAATTATCGGTACGTTGAACGTCACAACTAATTATACTCTGTACCGAAGGTACATAGAGTATATTAAGTTTGTGCAAAAGTATGTAACAGGGAGAAGGAATCGTTTCCGACCATATAAAGTATATATATATTCTTGATCAGGATCAACAGCCGAGTCGATATAGCCATATCCGTCTGTCCGTCTGTCCGTCCGTATGAACGAAGAGATCTCAGAGATGGTAAGAGATAGAGGTTTGACATGTATGGGACCCGCCCCCGCAATTTGGAAAAAACGTGTATCTTTCACAGCTTTGACGATAGATGGTTCGTACCTTCTAGAGATATCTAGTAATCAAAATTATTTATCGATTTGCTGAGGGAATGATAAAGATCGGATGAACGATACACAAGTTATGAGCAAAATAAACGGACTGTTAACACCCCCCACCCGCAACCACAGCGTTGCGTTCACAGAAGCAATCTTAGTAAGAGATAGAGGGAGAGAGAGAGAGACTTAGAGAGCGCGTTGTGCGTTCTGTGTTAACTGGCCGTTTGACTCGTGACCAAATGAGAGCTGCGACATTAAGGGTGCAGAGAATGCTATAGACGTGCTTGACCGACTTTCTTTCTTGTTTTTAAATACGAAGCATAAAAAAATCGTCAATCTCCCACAAGAGTCTCTCTCTCGCTTTGTTACCTCAATAAAATTGATATAGCTCGCGCTTGGACCTTCTAATTGTTTATAGCCTTATCAATTCCGATAGCGACGAGAGCAATCTAATATATTTTAATCAATGGTTTGACTGATTTAACGCGATGGCTGAGAAATTTCTACTTTGGCCTCCACTGGTTTAACTATTTTATTCTATGAGATTTTGCCTTTAAGTTTATTATGTAAGTAAAAAGTAAAATTAACTCAAACAGCACCTTCAGGAGGGCCAGGGCCAAGCTTCTCTCAATCTCTTGGTGTGTGTGCTTATAATTTTTCGCACAAGAGAAAGGGACCTCCAGTTTAACGCCGAATCCGAACGGCAATAGTAAGAGAATTTTTTCTTTTTCATGGCTAGTTTCTTCACAGCTGGCGCAAGTAGCTGGTGAAGGTGATCGGCTGTGTAAAAGCATTTTTCTAAAGAATGAAAAACCTTTTTCTATAAGATGGTCCGAGGCGGGATCGAACCCACAACCTCCCGCACCAGCAGCCACACATACAACTGGTAGATGGCTGGCCAGCCATGGCCTGTGTCCGCCTGTCCTCTGTCGACCCGTGGTTAAGGCTGGCGTCGGCGTCGCTGCCCGTGGCTGTGTGTCAGGCGCATGCAGCGCTCGCTCTCTCCCTCGTTCTCTCTCCTTTTCGTCAGGCAGCCTTGGTCCATGTTCGACTGCTGCTGTCGGTGCGTGTTCGATCGCCCATGTTCGGCCACCTGCAAGGCTTGTAACGGAAAGTTCCTCCCTTCCCCCTCATGACCATCGTTGGCAACTACGCAGTTAATGCAGCTGCGTAAGGTCAGTGATGGGACGGTAGTTAGTGTTGAGCGGGTTTTGGCGGGTTTTTGGAGGGTTTTGCTGGCTATCTTATACCTAGAAACCTATATACTATGATTATAAGCTACTATGACTATAAGGAACTCTGGTTTCATTGGCCGTCCTGGCTATCTTATAACTACTAACTTAAGTACTATGGTGAATAAAAAAAAAATGTGAGGTCGTATTTTACGCATCCTCACAACACAGGTCGGAAAAAAATAACTAAATTCAGCTTTGGCTTAAAGCCGTCAGCTGTTGCGAAAATTATATTTAATAAAATTTGTTTACATATGCAATTTATGAGTATACTAAAAATCTTCTGACATTATACGATTCCTATATGGGTATGCTTATACTAGAAATTTGAAAGACAAATCCAACTTTCTCAGTTTAAAATTTTAATGGTTCGTTGTTGGCTTTATTCTCCTTGCTGCCAATACACCTTTCTAATTTCCTGTAAAATTGGGCAAACTGCAATAAAGTGAAACGTGTCTTCTTTGGCTTTTAAATTGCGGAGGGTGCAGATGACTTCCATGACTTTGACATATAGGCGGGAACGTAGGTACAGAATTTCACATCTAGCTTTGAATACAATTGATATTAGGCAGAGGCTGTTTTTGTCGTGAAAATAGCGATTTTCCCCCAATGAGTAGCTTAGTTGTCTGTACATTATTCTTGCCGAGCTGCTCCTAGCTTGCTGTATAAAATCAGAGTGAGATTTTTGAACAGTTCCTTCCAAAATTAGTTGACGAGATCTCTCCCACGTATTCGGATTATACAACTCCAAATGTACATTATATTGCTCTGCAAGAGTTCTCCATGATTCAAAGCACTGGGCTCGCCTCAACATCACTGGTTTGGCAATAACAGAAGCTACGCGGGTGTAGGGGTGCGTTTATTTGAATTTGAATAGTCGTGTGGGCGCAACGGTTTTAACTGCCACGACAAGCAGTGCACTAGTTGGCAGTTCCCCAATTGACGACAGCCGATAGTGGCGTTAGCTCGATTCGCTTCGAAAGCCAAGCTGTGATCACACTTTCTTTTCTATCTTCCGGTCAATGACGACAGAAGTGCCTTCAATTAAAAATTCCATTGAGGGTGAGCAAAAAAGTTAATATAATAGAACAGAACTCATCCATCCACAACCGCATCCTGGTGATCCAGTGATTGCGACGATCAGCTTGCCGCTGTCGTTCGCAATTCCTTTTGCGAAATTAATATTTTGGCATTTGTTCGACCTAACCTAAAACCAGGTATGCAAAGCTGTGTGACTCCAAACGCGAGTTATAAATATTTCGATTCTGCAGTTCATATATGCAATTGGACGAGATTATCGTGTACACCAGCGTGGTATAGCCAATCTCTGACCGATGCTGGTCGAGGTTGCCTAAACCTACGCATAAAAAGTACGACACACACATTTGTATGTAGCTACATGCACACGTATGCATGTAAGAGTGTGTATGTTGAATTAGAAAAGTTAATTAAAATGATCCCAGCATCTTCGCAGTGTACTAAAGTGTTTTTAGACCCTAGTGGAAATAGTTATATACACGTCCGTGCCTTTGCGGTTGCCACACGTGGCCTGCCAGAGTCAAGAGTATCCGCTTGCGAATCTCAGTTTAGACAACTAGCCCTGACGACTGCTTACAACAACAACCATTCGTCCAAAGTGTGGGTCATCCAATAGGATCTAATCCGCAACCCTGCGAGTGTATTCTACCAAGCTGTGTTACCCTCTTGCATCCACTGTGCCTGCGGTGTTCTGTGCATCTTCATATATCACACTCACTGTGCGTGTGCCCCCACAGAGATTCATCAACCTGCACCCACTGTGCTTTTGTATCGCTGCTCAATTAGTGACAGCATCGACTTACGAACAACGTGTCCACATACGTTGTCACCATCTCCATAAGTGTTGGAGGAACCTTATTGAGTTTAAGCTAAATATATTTACATTTTGTTCATTCCCTTAATTTTTAAAATATGGTATGGTACGTAGTCTGCATTTTGATATATATACATTTACTTATGATAACATTCCAACACCCATACAGCCATCAGTCAGCAGGCCTGTCGACAACAGTGAGAGAAGCTGTTTAAGTATTGTAAGTACGGCATAGCCCCCTAAAACCGTCCATCGAAACTAAGTATAAATATATATATATCAAGACACCTCTTCATACCGAGTTACATTCCTACCCAAACTACAAGTGCAAGGCTTCGCAAACTTCGCATATAAATACTATTTTCCAGCTATATATGGTACATATCCATGGTCATCATATCTAAGCGCTGCATAGTCATTTAGTTCCTAGTATTCTTTAGACACTATCCTTCTTTGCTCAGTAGCACCTAGTCTGCCTCCTGTATTATTAGTTAGTAATGGCAAATAAGAAAAGTTTCCTTTTTTAATTACTTAATAATTGCGCGATCCACCGAATTAGTCCGCATATAATGAAATTTTTTTTATAATTTGTTTTTTTCTGACCTTAATGAATTTTGATTAAAATGCGTTAAATCCTTAATAATGGGCACCTGATATAATTGGTTTGCATTCAGTAAGGGTAAAGGCACAAATATCAATTGACCTTTACTAGGCTGGGGGGGAGGGTAATAGAAAGAGAACATTAACATCTTGGTCTCCCTCCTTCTTCAAAGCTTGTGGTATCAATTTAGATTTAATTAATCCATATGGGCTATGGATTGAATCCTTTGTCCTTCCCTCTCCCGGAACTCTGTGTACTCTCTTTTGCCTGTGTAACCATACAGTTTACTAGGGTGCGAAAGTACCCACCCCATTTTCCCTGAGCAAAGCTGGCACGTGTAGGCAGAGTATGCTCCCAGTAATGCTGTCCGCTCACCGCGGATGTTACCACGGTTACAAATGGCGCCCAACGTGGGGCCGAGAAAGCGAATTAATTAAATTTTCGTTTGTTTTCAAAAGCTTATGAAACCCCATCAAACCCACTACACACTCTATAGGCATAAGACTGTTAGTCAACGCCGATATTGATTTGATGGATTCGTGTAGTCAGCCCCATGCTTTCCAAAAACCTTCTATCCTCTCCAATCCTTTATTATCCAAATATTAAAAGTTTTAGATTCTGTATATTTTTCGTATTTTAACTTGTCTTGGAAATGCTGACCAACTGTTAATTAAGACGGGGTCAGACCAGTCAGTTATCATTTCCGATCGTTATTCTAATGAAGTAAATCTTTAGTGTGATCGATTATCAAATAACTCACCAGATGTTCCTTCTTTCCAACATTTTAAGCCTTATCACGTTAGATTGGAAGAATATAATCAACGCCGGAAAGAAATATTTTAACCAGATATTCGAGTTTTATCAAAAACACGTGCTGCAGCACAGATACACAAATTTTGGACACCTAGACATAAAGTAAAACGTCGTGTAGTGTCAGCCATTTCGAACAAAAACGATGATTTTCGACCTTTCATAAATTTAGATATCTTCGGTCAGCAGTATCATGCACTGGTAGATAGCGGAGCAAACAAGAGTGTAATTGGCGGAAACCTGGCTAAACAGATTCTATCTGGAACAGCTAAGTTCGATAAAATTAAAGTAGTAGTCCAAACGGCTGATGGGCAGAAACAAAACGTGAAAGGCACCGTAACAATATTTCTAAATTATAACTCAGTACAAGCTGATTTTGAGTTTCTGATAGTATCCATAGTATAAAAGTATAATAGTATAGTATCCATAAAACAGGACATATTTTGTGGAATAGACTTTTGGCGAAGGTACAATATTACCAATTCCCACTCCTGCGCTATAAACGAGTTAAAAGTAGAAGAAGATGAGCCAGACAAATTGTTTGTTGTTGACTACCGTGGAGAGATCCAAATTAAATTCCGTAATCAACTCATTCCCTCGTTTGAGAGAGACGGTCTGGGTTAAACAAGTTTTGTTGAACATTCGATCGATACTGCTTGTTCCAAGCCAATTAAACAAAGGTTCTATCCATTGTCAGCGGCCACAGAAAAACTTTTGTGCAATGAGATCGATCGTATGCTAGAACAAGGAGTAATCGAAGAAGCGCCATCATCACCCTGGTCCTCTCCGGTCGCACTAATTGTCAAACCAGAAAAGATGCTTTTTGTATCGATGCTCGGAAACATAATGCTGCGACTATAAAGGACGCTTATCCGATGTCTATATTATGGCTTAATAAGTCGTCTACCGCCTGTATTTTGTTTATCGAAAATCGATCTAAAAGATGCCTTTTGGCAGATATGCTTAGATCAAGAAGCTCGACCAAAAACGGCCTTCACCGATCTAAATAGACCACAATATCAGTTTAAGAGGATGCCATTTGGCTTGACGAACGCACCTCAAAATATGTGTAATGGACCAGGTAATTCCGTATAACATGAAGTCACACGTCCTAGTTTATCTAGATGACCTGTTGGTGTTATCATCAAGCTTCGAAGAACATCTGTTACACTCAACAGAAGTAGCAAATCGGCTTCGACAAGCAGGATTGATGATAAATGTACAAAAATCTCAGTTCTGCTTGAAAAAAGTTAGCTACCTTGGTTACGTAGTTGGTGAAGGGTCACTGCAGATCAATCCTGACAAAATCCAAGCTGTCGAACAATTTCCAATTCCCCAGAGTCGAAAGCAGCTCAGGAGATTTTTGGGCATGACAGGATGGTCTCAGCCTTTCATATCCCAGTACTCAGCAGTAGTTTTCCTGCTAACAGAACTGTTGAGTAACAGACCGTTTGAGTGGAACGAAAAGGCGCAGACTAGTTTCAAGAATATCAAATCTGCACTCTGCTCTGCACCGTTTTTTATACACCCAAACTACGAAAAGAACTTCATTGTCCAATGCGATGCATCAGTACATGGAGTAGGAGCTATCTTAGCTCAAACCGATGACTCAGGATGTGAGCGCTCTATCGCTTACAAGTCAAAAAAATTAAATAAAGCGCAGCGAAACTATACTGTAACGGAGCTCGAATGCCTTGCAGTTGTGTTAGCTGTAAAGAAATTTCGAATGTATATAGAGGGTCACTCCTTTAAAATCGTTACCGACAACGCCAGCCTCCGTTGGCTAATGAATCAACCTGATCTCAGTGGAAGATTATCCAGGTGGGCGATTAAGCTTCAGGATTTTCATTTCGAAATCGAACATCGAAAAGGAAGTCAAAATATAGTAGCGGATGCGTTATCAGGTTGTTTTGAACAATCGGATGAAGTTGCTACTGTCGATTTTGAAGTTCTTCCTGAAATCGATCTAGAATCCCAAGCTTTGCAGTCAGATGAGTATTCTATACACAAGGAGAAAGTACGATCTTCAAGTCTCACTGACTTTCATATAGTCGATGAATACGTATATCATTAGCCTAGCATTCCAGCCAGCAGATCTGAAAACGCTCTAAAACGATCTGAAAACGCAAAAGACTTGCGTCAAAACGTAATAAGATCAGCTCACGATCAACCAACAGCTGCTCATTGCGGAGTAGCGAATTGTCTAGAACACATACGACGCAGATTCTTTTGCCCAAAAATGGTACTCGAAATCGGCGACTATATTTCGAAATGCGAATTATGTAAGACATCAAAGTATCCTACGCACGCACTAGAACCACCTATGGGCAGTCAAGTGATTAGCGAAATGCCATTTCAAAAGGCTGTACATAGACTTTATTGGACCTTTCCCGCGTTCTAGAAAAGGAAATATCGGTATATTCATCGTGCTAGATCATTTCTCAAAATTCACCTTTCTTAGGCCTATAAAGAAATTCACAGCTAAGATAGTGATCCAGATTTTGAGAGATGATGTGTTCAATGCTTTGGCATTCCAGAAACGATCGTGAGCGATAATAGTACACAGTTCAAGAGCCACGAATTTGCTGAGCTTATACCCAAAAATGGTACACAACATGTGTTTACGGGACCCTATGCGCCACAAGCTAATGCAGCGGAGAGAGTAAACCGCTCAATTAACGCAGCACTAAGAGCCTATGTACGATCAGATCAGCGAGAGTGGGATACCTTCCTTAGTGGGATCAACTGTGCGCTGCTAAATTCCATCCATCAGTCGATAGGAGCCTCTCCATACCTAGTCTCCATACCTAGTCGTATTTGGTGACACACGGTCAAAATTACAAATTGTTGAGAAAATTAGGTATGCTCAGGGAAGGAGTAGCCAATTTGGAACGACCGGATGATCTCGCACTAATCCGTTCTAGTATCAATAAACACCTGACTAAAGCATATGACAATAATCGGCGAACATACGATTTATGAACCAGACCACGTTCTTTTGAAGTTGGCCAGGAAATTGTAAAAAGGAATTTTGCGATAAGTAACCTAGCGGCTGGATTCAATACAAAGTATGCACCTGTAGGATTCAAAGCTCGGGTTACTGAGAAATTAGGAAATTCATTGTACCAACTGGAAGATTTAAACTTCAAGCCCATTGGAACTTTTTACGCAAAAGACCTTTGGTAAAAGCTATATAATAGAAAGAGAACACTAACATCGTGTTCTCCCTCCTTCTTCAAAGCTTGTGGGATCAATTTAGAGACTCCGTATGGATTGAATCCTTTGTCCTTCCCTCTCCCGGAACTCTGTGTACTCTCTTTTGTCTGTGTAACCATACAGTTTACTAGGGTGCAAAAGTACCCATAGAAAGAGAGCACTAACATCGTGTTCTCCCTCCTTCTTCAAAGCTTGTGGGATCAATTTAGAGACTCCGTATGGATTGAATCCTTTGTCCTTCTCTCTCCCGGAACTCTGTGTACTCTCTTTTGTCTGTGTAACCATACAGTTTACTAGGGTGCAAAAGTACCCACCCCATTTTCCCTGAGCAAAGCTGGCACGTGTAGGCAGAGTATGCTCCCAGTAATGCTGTCCGCTCACCGCGGAGGTTACCACGGTTACACGGGTTCCGGCATTTGAAAAATCTTCCTCACGTAGGAGAAATGTAACCCAAGCGTTTGGATATAGAGGGCCGAAAGACCAGTTTCTACAAAAAGAGCATAGTTCGGAGTATTGCGAGGTAGCCTATATATTTTCTTTAGAAAAAATCGAAGAAGCTTCTACACTTCGTCATATTCAAGGAAGCTAGAAACCTGTGCAGCATATAAAATGATTGACCTGGCAGTGGCTTCAAACATTCTATATTTCACACTTGGTAGTACATTTGATAGCATCACGAAGTTTCAGCTGAAGATGAGTTTTAAATGATATGTTGGACGTGACTGTAACTCCCAAGTATGTAAAAGAATTAAGTCGTTCGATTTCGGATGTGTTCAGGTACCAGATTTCTTCTTTGCAGAGCCGGCCTCCATTGTCTCTTATTGAAAGGATTTCCGTTTTATCCGTGGTGACAGCAGTAGGAGTAAAGATCATCCAGCATATTTTGCAGCATCCGTGCTGAATCAGCCGACAAGACAAGGTCAGCGTACCTTAGAACTTTTACCATGATATATCATTTTAAAATTATATCGTCTTATATAATTTTAAATTATTTATAAAAATTTCAAATTTATTGCTTAATTTTTATATAAGGCTTCTTCTGTTGACTGTAACGAAGGCAGCTTTGAAATCCACAAAACATAAGTATAGTATTTTCGTTTCAGCCAGAAACGATGTTGCTATGTTTGTATGTACGAATATGCTGTCCACCATTAAGTAGTCTCGTCTGAATCCAAACGGAAATTCGCTTAGCTTGTTGTGTTTTATTACCCATCTCTCAATACGGGAAAGAAGCACCGATGCAAATATTTTTGATATTGCGTTTATGTAGGAGATTCATCGATAGTTCGTAGAGTCCTTGGTATTACCTTTTTTAAAAATAGGAAAAATAATGCTCCTTTTAAAGTTTGCAGGGATGATTTGCGATGTAAGAAGCCGGTTGTATTTATTTGTAAGTAGCTGTATAAAAGAATGAGGAAATCGACTGGAATACGGTCTTCTCCGGGTGCTTTATTTGACTTTGACTTGGATATTGCCCGTTAAACTTCTTCCCCAGTTATGGGACAATCTAGTCATCATCGAAAACTTGAGAAAAACTAAAGCTTAATTGGTTTACTACTAAGTCGGGATCCACAAAAAGTAGCCTCTGGAAGTGACTTGCTTGACTAATCGAGTCCGCCTCGAATTTGCTACGAGATGACGCTCTGTTTTAACGACGCACCAAACTGCAAAACGTTTTGCTGTCTTTTATGCCTGCTAGTTTTTTTTGATTCGGTTAAAACATTCCCTTTGCTATAGGGAGCACAAATCCTTGTAAAGTCTGTTGGCCGTTTGATAATCTCGCCTAGCATCGGGAGAATTTTGTTTTTCAGCACGACGCAGTTGATGAAAAAGGCAATTCTCGCCATTTAACATTGAGGGTCAAACCATGTTTGCTTATAGCCAATCCTACATGTTGTTTGCATACATTGAGCCGAGTTTTTAATGCACCCAATGAGCGTCTCTGTAGTAACTTCCGAATTTCTGTTTAAACCAGTGACTTCATGCACTAGGTTTTCCACATATTGGTACGCCAATCTATCACGCCATGTTAGTTTTGGAAGGAGCTTGGGCACATCAGAATGGAGAGGACTTTCGCGTACAGAAATATTGACCATAATAGGCATATGGTCCGAAAAAATTTGATTTTCAATTTTCATATCCTTGACGACCTTATGTAGCAACCGCCTTATTGCAAATGCCCCGCGCCCAACAATTTTACCTCATGCGCTGGATGCATTCATATGGCCTGTGGACCAACAGCTAAGCCGCGAGCGGGACCCTATATTACCGTAGCTCTTGCGGGATGGGGGAGTTGTTGCTGCCGCTGTAGATCGCCACTATATGTTCTTTTATAAAGAGTCCCAACAGAATCTAAAATAAATTAATGAGACAATTCTCAAAACATCCAATCCACTTCCCACACACATCCAACCCTCTGCCCACCCACTTACCACCCACTTCCCACCTACATCCAACACACTTACCCACTTCCCACCCACATCCCACCCACTTCCCATTCACTTCGCACCCACATCCCACTTTATATCCACTTCGCACCCACTTCTCACTAACCACCCACCCCCCACCCAGTTCCCACCCACTACCCACCCAGTTCATATCCACTTCCCCCCCACTTACCACCCACATCCCTCCTACATCCCACCCACTTCCCACCCACTAACCACCAACTTTCCACCCAGTTGCCATCCACTTCCCACCCACTTACCACCCAACTTGACACACACAGAAACACGCAAAGTAAAAGAGCTCTTGTGTGATGTGTGTGTGTAAGCAAATTAGGCGGCTGGTTTTTTGTTTGTTTTTTTTTTAACAAACATTTAGAAGAAACTACAAAGAGAGAGGGAGAGAGAGAGAGAGACAAAGAGACACGTAGCACACCTATGCATTCTGCACACAAACGAGCTCACTGTTTTTTTGTACCCGCGTGTGTGTGTTTATGCACAACAAAATGACACCATCATTTAGTAGTCTTGCATGTTTGATTATTATAAAGAGTACATACATATGTACATATGCTAAACTATATTAATAACACTACTATTAACTTAGATTAAACATTTGTTGTAGTTGTTTCATTAATATTAATTTTGTTTTTCAAGTTGGTTTTGTTGTTGCTTCAGCTGCTCTTGTTGATGTTCTTCGGATTGTAGTTTTGGTTTGGCACTCTCTTGCACCCTCTCTTTCTTGCTCTCACTCTCTGCACAAAGTTACACGAACACAAATATGTGTGTAAGAGTGAGTCTTTTTTTTTTTTTTTTTTTTTTTGTTATAGGGGGGAAAGCATTGAAAGCCTTAAAGTGTGGGACATGGAGTTCCTCACCCACTAAAACCACCCCTATTCTCCGATTCCCTCTCGCGGTACCACCGCTAAGTATTACTTCACAAGGGGGAGATGGCATGAAAGCCTCAACTAGATCCATGTCTAGGATTTGTATTTAAATTGCGCTGTCTTTCAGCGCGACACAAGGTCTTGATGATTTCTGCTGCCATGGTGCAAATTGCATTCCAATTGTTTTGCGAGCTTAGTAGAATATCCATTAAGTCAATGACTGAATGGTCTCCAATGCCTAAGCTTAGCTCTTCCCGTTCTGCAGAAAATCTCGGACAGACAAAAAAGACATGCTCTGCGTCTTCTCTGGACCGCGCACAGTGTGTGCAAAACGGATCCGTCTCGTGCTTAAACCTATAAAGATATGATTTAAAGCAGCCGTGTGCCGTTAGTAACTGGGTCAAATAGAAGTCGATTTGTCCGTGTTTTCTACCCACCCACGGCCGAATGTCCGCTATCAGTCTCCTTATCCAGCTGCCGTTGGTTGTAGATATCCACCTCGTCTGCCAATGGTCCATCGTAGCTTCCCGTCGCGACTCGTCTGTGGGAAGGCTTCTACTTTCTGTCGCAAGTAGGTCAATGGGGATCATCCCATCGAAAACTAGTGCTGCGTCCTCTGACACTGTTCGGAAGCCACTTATCACCCGGAGGTCACATCTTCTGTACGCGTCTTTGCGATGCATATAAAATAATTGACCTGACTACATTGCAGATCAGCCATCTGCTTCGCTGTCGGGGTCCTCCAATGTTCGCCATTATACCGGTTAATGCATTTATGGCTTTAACGGGCTTCTCTTCTACGTACTCCAGGTGGCTTTTGAAATTGACTCTATGGT